>JAUPFM010000133.1:0-88303 GCA_033026295.1 Channa striata
CCTCTGCACATGTGGAGGAAAGTGTCAGGAGTGTTGTGTGACAGAAGAGTGTCAGCAAGACTCAAAGGAAAGGTGTACAGGACAGTGGTGAGACCAGCTCTGCTCTATGGGTTAGAGACAGTAGCAGTGAGAAAGAGACAAGAGGCAGAGATGGAAGCAGCAGAGATGAAGATGTTGAGGTTCTCCTTAGGAGTGACAAGGTTGGACAGAATAAGGAACGAGTTCATCAGAGGGACAGCGAACGTTGCCTGTTTTAGCAACAAAGTGTGAGGTACTATATATCCTATCGATATATGCTGTTTGTCAGTGGTGGAATGAGAGGCAGGTGGAGTGTAAGAGTCTAATCAGCTTGATTAGTGAAGTGTAATCTCCAAGGATACGGTTTGATTCTGTTATCAAGATTTTCCAGTCTCTGTATTAATAAATTTGGCTCACGTTGTTACTGTAAGATTTTTTGTTTCACTTTCTTTCACTTTCACCACACTTGGTGGTGGAATGAGGAAGTACAGGACTGCATCCAGAGGAAGAGGTTAGCTAAAAGGAAGTGGGATGTAGAAAGGACTGAGGGAAGTAGACAGGAGTACAAGGAAGTGCAGCGCAGAGTGAAGAGGGAGGTGGCAAAGGCCAAACAGAAAGCTTACGTTGAGCTGTATGACAGGTTAGACACGAAGGAAGGAGAGAAGGAATTGTACAGGATAGCCAGACAGAGAGATAGAGATGGAAAAGATGTGCAACAGATAATGGTGATTAAAGACAGAGGTGGAAAGGTGTTAACAACCCAGGAGAGTGTGCAGAGAAGATGGAAGGAGTATTTTGAGGAGCTGATGAATGAGGAAAATGACAGGGAAAGAAGGGAGGAAGATGTGGTTGCTGTGAAGCAGGAAATAGCAGAGATTAGAAAGGATGAGGTGAGGAAGGCTCTGAAAAGGATGAAGAGCGGAAAGGCTGTTGGTCCTCATGACGTACCTGTGGATGTGTGGAAGTGTCTAGGAGAGACAGCAGTGACGTTTCTGACAAGTCTGTTTAACAGGATTTTAGAGAGTGAGAAGATGCCTGAGGAATGGAGGAGAAGCGTTCTGGTGCCGATCTTTAAGAACAAGGGTGACACGCAGAACTGTAGCAGCTACAGAGGGATAAAGCTGATGAGCCACACAATGAAGCTGTGGGAAAGAGAAGTGGAAGCCAGGCTTAGGAAGGAGGTGGAGATTTGTGAGCAGCAGTATGGTTTCATGCCCCGTAAGAGCACCACTGACGCCATTTTCGCTTTGAGGTTGTTGATGGAAAAGTACAGAGATGGTCAGAAGGAGCTGCATTGTGTCTTTGTGGATTTAGAGAAGGCGTATGACAGGGTGCCAAGGGAGGAGCTGTGTTACTGTATGAGGATGTCGGGAGTGGAAGTGCGTCAGAGTAGTCGAGGACATGTATGAGAGGAGCATGACGGTGGTGAGATGTGCCGTAGGTCAGACAGAGGAGTTCAAGGTGGAGGTGGGACTACACCAAGGATCGGCTTTGAGTCCCTTCTTGTTTGCTATGCTGATGGACAGGTTGACAGATGAGGTCAGACAGAAATCTCCCTGGACAATGATGTTTGCAGATGACATTGTGATTTGCAGTGAGAGTAGAGAGCGAGTGGAGGAACAGCTGGAGAGGTGGAGGTTTGCTCTGGAAAGAAGAGGCATGAAAGTCAGTCGTAGTAAGACAGAATACATGTGTCTAAACGAGAGGGATCCAGGTAGTGTGAGGTTACAGGGGGCTGAGGTGAAGAAGGTGCAGGAGTTTAAGTACTTGGGGTCATCAGTTCAGTGTGACGGGGAGTGTGGAGAAGAGATGAAGAGGCGAGTGCAGGCGGGTTCTAGTGGGTGGAGGAAAGTGTCAGGAGTGTTGTGTGACAGAAGAGTGTCAGCAAGACTCAAAGGAAAGGTGTACAGGACAGTGGTGAGACCAGCTCTGCTCTCATTCCACCACCAAGTGTCTTTATCTTCTTTCCTCTTTCCAGATGACACACCAAGCACCTTCCTACCTTTTTCCCTGATTACCTCTGCTGTAGTTTCCCAGTCATCTGGAAGCTCTTCCTGACCACCCAGAGCCTGTCTCAACTTCTGCCTGAATTTCTCACAAGTTTCTTCATTCTTTAGCTTCCACCACTTGGTCTTCTTTTCTGTCTTTCCTCTCTTCTTCTTCCTGACCACCAGAGTCATCTTACACACCACCATGCGGTGCTGTCTGGCTACACTCTCTCCTACCACCACTTTACAGTCACTAACCTCTCTCAAATGACCTCGTCTACATAGAATGTAGTCCACCTGTGTACTCCTACCTCCACTCTTGTATGTCACTCTGTGTTCCTCTCTCTTCTGGAAGTAAGTGTTGACTACTGCCATTTCCATTCTCTTAGCAAAGTCCACAACCATCTGTCCTTCTGGATTCCTTTCCTTTACACCAAACCTGCCCATCACCTCCTCATCACCTCTGTTCCCCTCACCAACATGCCCATTGAAGTCTGCTCCAACAACTACTCTCTCTCCTCCGGGGATACTCTCTACAACCTCATCAAACTCACTCCAAAATGTCTCCTTCTCTTCTAACTCACAGCCAACTTGTGGAGCATACCCACTGACTACATTCACCATCACCCCTTCAGTTTTTAGCTTTAGGCTCATCACCCTGTCTGAGACTCTTCACCTCTAGAACATTGTTCACAAACTCCCCTTTCAGGATCACTCCTACTCCGTTTCTCTTCCTATCCACACCATGGTAGAACAGTTTGTATCCTCCTCCAATACTACGTGTCATGACTCAGTCCCTCAGCTCCACTTCCTCCCTTGGACTTTTATTTTGTTACCCGCTCCCCTCCACTTCCTGTCCAGTCCCTACTATGGCTCAGGCAGCTTTACCAACCGTGATTACCCTCTATTGGTTTCACCTGCTCCCGCTGTCTATTTGTACCCGGACTTCACCATAGCTCGCTGCCAGATCGTCTTTTCACATGACGACTTTGCAGCCTTCAGGAAAGTTTCTCGCCACGCCGGACTTTTCACTTTTGGACTTACTCTGCTTGCTTGCCTGCCTGTTGACTCCTCAAGTTCCCCAGTAACCTCTGTTACCACGCCGGATCATTTCAAGTTTGGATTACTCTGTTTGCCTTGCTTCTTCATCAAGCAAGAACTGCCACAGTAATGGTTACACCCGCACCCAGACTCTCACACCTTGCACACCAGTCTCGGCCACAGTCTCTTCTCCTCCCGCCCCTGAGTCTGCCAACCCCTCTTCTGGCTCGGTTCCCGCTCCTACTGCTGTCCCTCATTCTGCACCTGTTCGCCCAGTTACAAGACCTGCAGTGAGTTCACCGGACACCCCGCTTTCCTCAGTGCCCAAGCCTGCTACCAAGATTGCCCCCTCACCAACAGTCAGTGAGACCAAGTCACAGCCCAACGACACCAGCACACTCAGAAAGCAGCCTACCAGACGCCGTAAGTCCCACCACCCGAGATCTTCTAGCTCTCAACCTCCTTCTAACCCAATCTCCGAGACTCATTCCCCCCCCCCCCACTGCCACCGGACCTTGTTCTGGACTCCACCCAACGCCTGCAAGGTCCTATACTGTGCCGGTTGATGTTGAAACTTGGGGAGGCTGTTGCAACCAAAGGAGACCCGGAGGGACGCTGTGCAGCAGCAAGGCAGTTGGAGGGCCTTTTTGAGTCCAGGCCCTGGTTGCTGGGTCTGCCGGGGGCGCACCGGGTCCTGGAAAGCGTGACTGCTTTCAGGAGGGATATTTCTGCCCTACTTCAACCACCTGTTCCCGAACCAGCCCACTACACTCCTGACCCGGAAGCTGTCCCCAAGTCTCCTAACCATCTACCAGAACCCACTCATGCTCCTGTTCCAGTCCTGGCCTCTGCTCATGCCTCAGCCTCACTTTCACCAGTGGTCCAACACAGTCCGGTCTCCATGGGGGCCGTTGGCTGCAGTCCTGCATCTCTTCCTGTTCCTGGTTCCAAGGATGTGGCTGACAGCACCGGTTCCACACCTGTTCCTCGTCCTGTTTTCACGGGGGCCGTTGAAGGCGGTCCCACACCTGTTCCCGGTCCTGTTTCCATGGGGGCCGTTGGCTTCAGTCCCGCACCTCTTCCTGTTCCTGGTTCCAAGGAGGTGGCTGACTGCACCGGTCCCACACCTGTCCCTCGTCCTGTTTCCACGGGGGCCGTTGAAGGCGGTCCCACACCTGTCCCTTGTCATGTTTCCACGGGGACCGTTGGCTGCAGTCCCGCACCTCTTCCTGTTTCTGGTTCCAAGGAGGTGGTTGACTGCACCGGTCCTACACCTGTTCCTCGTCCTGTTTTCACGGGGGCCGTTGAAGGCGGTCCCACACCTGTTCCTGGTCCTGTCACCATGCGGGCCGTTGGCTGCAGTCCCGCACCTCTTCCTGTTCCTGGTTCCAAGGAGGTGGCTGACTGCACCGGTCCCATACCTGTCCCTTGTCCTGTTTCCACGGGGGCCGTTGAAGGCGCTCCCACACCCGTCCCTGGTCCTGTTTCCATGGCGGCCGTTGGCTACAGTCCCGCACCTCTTCCTGTTCCTGGTTCCGATTCCAAGGAGGTGGCTGACTGCAGCGGTCCCACACTTGTCTTTTGTCCTGTTTCCACGGGGGCCGTTGAAGGCGGTCCCACACCTGTCCCTGGTCCTGTTTCCATGGCAGCCGTTGGCTACAGTCCTGCACCTCTTCCTGTTCCTGGTTCCGATTCCAAGGAGGTGGCTGACTGCAGCGGTCCCACACCTGTCTTTTGTCCTGTTTCCACGGGGGCCGTTGAAGGCGGTCCCACACCTGTCCCTGGTCCTGTTTCCACGGAAGCGGCTCGTCCAGTTCCTGTTCCTACGCCAAGGTCAGCTTCAGCCTATCCGGCGCCTGTTTCAGTGCAGAGGCCCCCGGAGGGCTTCCTACGTCAACGCCGGCCTCCAGCTCGGCGCCCTGCCTGCTCTCCGGGGGGCTTCTCACGTCAACGCCGGCCCCCAGCTCGGCGTCCTGCCTGCTCTCCGGAGGGCTTCTCACGTCGGCGCCGGCCCCCAGCTCGGCGCCCTGTCCGCTCTCCGGAGGGCTTCTCACGTCGGCGCCGGCCCCCAGCTCGGCGTCCTGTCCGCTCTCCGGAGGGCTTCTCACGTCGGCGCCGGCCCCCAGCTCGGCGTCCTGTCCGCTTTCCGGAGGGCTTCTCACGTCGACGCCGGCCCCCAGCTCGGCGTCCTGCCTGCTCTCCGGAGGGCTTCTCACGTCGACGCCAGCCCCCAGCTCGGCGTCCTGCCTGCTCTCCGGAGGGCTTCTCACATCGCCGCCGGCCTCCATCATCAGCCTGGCTCAGACACTCCTCCAGACCCCCGCCCGCTTACTCTGCTTGCTTGCCTGCCTGTTGACTCCTCAAGTTCCCCAGGAACCTCTGTTACCACGCCGGATCATTTCAAGTTTGGATTACTCTGTTTGCCTGTTTGCCCCTCAGCCAACCTACCCTCACAGCCTTGCCACACCGGACTTCTCCCACCACTCACCTACAATCCAAGATCTCTGGTAACCAGCCTACACAGCCACCACTCACCGTCAAGCCGTCTTTTGCCACGACTCACGTTCAAGCTGTCTACTGCCACGACTCACGTTCAAGCCGTCTTTTGCCACGACTCACGTTCAAGCTGTCTACTGCCACGACTCACGTTCAAGCCGTCTTTGCCACGAATCACGTTCAAGCTGTCTACTGCCACGACTCACGTTCAAGCCGTCTTTGCCACAACTCATGTTCAAGCCGTCTGCAGCCACGACTCACGTTCAAGCCGTCTTCTGCCACGACTCACGTTCCAGCCGTCTTCTGCCACGACTCACGTTCAAGCCGCCTCTGCCACGACTCACGTTCAAGCCGTCTTGCTACGACTCACGTTCAAGCCATCTCTGCCACGACTCCCGTTCAAGCCGTCTTGCCACGACTCCCGTTCAAGCCATCTCTGCCACGACTCCCGTTCAAGCCGTCTCTGCCACGACTCCCGTTCAAGCCGTCTCTGCCACGACTCCCGTTCAAGCCGTCTACAGCCACGACTTCCCCTCAAGCCGTCTACAGCCGCGACTCCCCCTCAAGCCGTCTACAGCCGCGACTCCCCCTCAAGCCGTCTACAGCCACGACTCCCCCTCAAGCCGTCTACAGCCACGACTCCCCCTCAAGCCGTCTACAGCCACGACTCCCCCTCAAGCCGTCTACAGCCACGACTCCCCCTCATCATTCACAGTAATTGTTCTTATTTCAATAAAAATTCACAATCTTCCTCCTGTGTCCTGTACTTTTGGGTCCACTAAGCAACACATCTCTGACACTACGTGCTTTGCTACCCTTCCACCTCGTCTCCTGCACACACAGTACATCTACCTTCTTTCTCTCCATCATGTCTGCCAGCTCTCTACCTTTCCCTGTCATTGTTCCGACGTTAAGAGTCCCTACTCTCAGATCTAAGCTCCTGCCTTTCCTCTTCTCTCTCTGACCACGAACCCTTCTGCCTCCTCTCCTTCTTCGACCAACAGTAGTCAGTGTTGTTGTTCTGAAAATAAATTAAAACTAATAAGTAAGTTGGAACCAGAAAAAATTTTAATTAGAAAGATGAAAAATGAATTATTAAAACTTAAAAGGGAGAGAGACAGAGAAAGAGAGAAATTTTGTCTGGGTCTTTGAGTCCTGCTGAGGTTGACCAGAGGCTGCAAATGGACAGACTGTGGTCTCAAATTTGAGAAAGACTTGTCCTTTATTGGCTGATGAGCTGGTAAGGCGCCCTCTCTTCTAGATGTATTCTGACTTTTGCACAGTTATACTGAAATGCATTAAAGTAAAATGTTTGAAATGGCTGTAATGTTTTGGCCCCTTACTTAATATTAACGAGGAGGCCTAAATATTAGAACCTTCATATAATGCACTCCTGTACAACTTCACCATCCACTATGACCTAAATAATAACACCATAGTTTCGACTTGAAAACAGATGGTATGTCATAAATAAATGTTATTGATCATTAGCACTTGAAATTATTTTTATAGGCGCATAAGATTTTGTATTTAAACAATAATGACCTAAAGGCTCCAGCACTGAGTTGGTTTGAAGAAAATGAAGGTGCAGGAGGCCTGAAGCAAGCGGAGACTTGTGTTGCATTAGGTTGCCTTAAGCTGCAGCACAGAGCAGCTCAAAGTAGATCTGACGCTTTATCATAATGTCCTGTCATTTTTGCTTGTTAGCCGCTGTAAGAGTGAGCAACATACATATTGTTTGACAGGAAGAGTGCACTGTGGTCTGAGCAGATCTGACTTTTGCTAAAAATACATCAGATGTAAATTGAAGATGCCTATACAGCTGTATCCAACCCTGAGACAGGTTGGCGACCTGTCCAGGCTGTAGCCCACATCTCACCCAGTGACAGCTTAGATAGGCAAAAAAAAACCCTGCAAACCTGAACAGGATTAACACTAAAGATGATGGATAAATGGACTGTCTGAATTATGTCTAAATTATAAAAATTAAGTCTATAAATAGCTAAAATACTTTATATATACATAGATAGATAGATATAGATAGATAGATAGATAGATAGATGAAGTTTGGAAACACCAGGGCCCTTCCTAACGGTACAGCAGTCCTCTAAAGACATAGGAACATATGTCAAACACATGTAACTTGTCACACATGTTTTTTTTTGTTTATTTTGGGGTTTTTTTGGCTCTAAAAACTAGCTTTTTTTAATCAAGGCTAAAATGTTTTGTATTTTTCATTTAGAGGAGATTATCTTAACGCTAGCATTGTGCATCAACCCATTTTGGTGACAACTGTTCTGATGTCACTTTAAAAAAAAAACATCACACCCCTTTAGCCTTGAATGCTGTCATACTGGAGCAAAGTGCAGTTGCGGACTCTGCAGAGCTACATACATACTCACCATGAAGACCATCAGACTGATAACAGCTTTAAGTCTCTGTGCTCTCAGTAAGTACTGGTCATTAGACGACCATCACTTTAACTCTTATCCACCAAAACTCAAATGTTTCACTTAAAATTGTTTTTTTTTTATTAAATAATTAAATTCCAGTGGTTTAATAGAAAGTAAATGTCTTTGTTTCAGGCTGGATCTGTGTCTTAGTTGCACAGTCTCACATTGTGGATGTCCAGTCAGGTGAAGAAGTCACACTGATGTGTACGAATGTGACCAATTATACCTCTTTAGTCTTCTGGTTCAGACTTGTCAAGACAAACCAGGTCAGCTGTATCGCTGTACTCTTCAGCATTGATGATGTTTCATACTGTGATGGATTTCAAAATGGGACACTTGAAACAAAAACCAACATCTCTACTGTCTTTCTCAAAATCAAACACGTCGGTGTTTCTGACTCTGGACTTTATTTCTGTGGATTTTACGCAAATGCTCGTCCCATTTTCAGTGTAATACATTTAAATGTTAACGGTAAGTTTACTGCTACATTTCTTTGTCTTCTGGTTCCTTGGTTGTTTTTTTAACACAGCAAATTCAGAATTTTGACACCGATGCAAAACATGGAACTTTAAATATTAAAATGTAAAAATTCATTAAAAGGTGATGGCAACATTGATGATGACATGAACGGTAAGTGTCAAAAAGATCTTGTTTTGCAAATTATTATTCAAATTTCAAACTACCAAATTATGTGTCTAACTTAATTTTTATTGTAGAAAAATGTGATAAAACAACGACAAAGCTGATTGTGAGTGTGAGCCTTGGCATTCTGGCTGTTGTCCTTGTAACTGTCATCATTGGTCTGGCTGTTGAAAACAGGAAACTTAAAGGTATGTTTGAAAGCTTCTGTATTCTTTTTGAGTATATATTTTATTTTTTTAGACTTTTTAAATATTTTTTATTAATTAAGGTATTTATAACCTGTAACAAACATTTTAGGGGACACGTTTTTAGATTAAACTATAGGCATAACTCTAAAGTTAATCTTTGTCTGGAAAATAAAATTGGCAACTATCTCATCAGTTTTCTTTACTGTAGCCTACTGCCTTATCACAATTTGCTTATAAATGCATCACTGCAAAACTAGGCTGTAATTTCAGAATTTCTGATTAACATACTGTGAGGTAAATTTACTGTATATCGAACTGGAATACACAGTGAACATTTTAGTTTAATTACTACAAGAACAAAAACTTTTTTTGTTCATGTTATCAGCAGATTTCTTCATCAATTTGTACTCAAACTTATTTCTTATGTTTTATCTAATCAATTTGAACACAAAAGAAATATTATCCTGATGAAGGAGGATTTACTGTGGGACTGTTTGATTAGATTGAGCTTGAGTCTAATAAACTTACAACTGATTGGAAATTCATTCACTGATATTTAAGACAGCAAAGTTACCACATAGACTCAAAAATATAAATCTTACCTAGAAAAAGCATTTCCACAAAGGAAATGCACTGTGGATGCTTTATAGCTGAAATGATTTTCAAAGCAACACTTTTTTAAAAAATTAATTAATTGATAGTATGTTTTTTTTCTGTCACCTAACATGTTTCTGTCACTTAATACAGAAAAGAATCCCAAACAAAGTCAGGTCAGTCTAACTTTGTATTCTGATTGTATCTGGCACCGTTTGTACTGTAATCTACATGCTGATATGGAGTTGTCTCTAATTTAATGGTGTACAATATGCAAACTTTGCATCCTTCTTGATAGATTGATTAAAATTAATCCTTATTTAACTTCTGATGGAGGAAGATTTGTACTACGCTCACTGTGCGAGTTAGTGAAATTTAAGATTGCATTACTCGTTTGCCATTCCAAAATAAGAGGATGTCTGTCTAATAAACACACGTAACGGATTTGTCAAAACATTTAATTGCATAGATTTCTAAATTAACAAGTTGACATAAAACACTAAATACTGTTTTCACAGAATCTTCGCACTGAAGACCTAAACTACGCAGCAGTGACATTTCGACCAAAAGGACAACAAAGAGAGCTGGGGACTAATGTTATTTATGCTGCTACCAGATAGACTCAAGTGACAACTGGAACTGATACTGTATCATATTCATAAGATCCAGTGCTTTCTATATACTTATTTGGTCTGATAAATGAAAAAACTAGTGTTGCAATAAACTATTTTTCTAACTAATTTGTCTTATTCCTGGGGCCTTTCAATTCATGCCTTTCTTCAGTTAAGTCTAACTGCCCAAAACATTTGTGTTTCATGGAGGAGGAGCCACTTGGGACATTCTTTTACAGCCGATTTGCACTGAAAGTGAGACGTGAGCATCTCATAAGTACGGCAGAGCCAACATTCTATTCAATCCACATTGACTCCCACCTGTCAGAGGGACAAGGGACAGTGGGCAGAAAAATTATCCTCACCAGACTGATTGATAGCAGACTGATTTACTAGACAGATACAGTTTTCATGTAGGCTCAGCGGGAAAAAAAATCTGCGTTATCTTCCCATGCCCCCAACAGAGGGAAGAGAAAGTGAAACAAAAAATCTTACAGTAACAATGTGAGCCAAATTTATTAATACAGAGACTGGAAAAAGATGGCAACAGAATCAAAGCGTATCCTTTTTACACTTCACTAATCAAGCTGATTAGACTCTTACACCCCACCTGCCTCTCATTCCACCACTGACAAACAGCATATATCGTTAGGATATATAGTACCTTCAGTTCTCTGCATCAAACCCACATCTAAAAAAAAGCATTTCATGGTTTGTGCTTGTTCTCTTGTCAAGCCTTTTTTGAAACGCTTGATTTTTTCAACGTTCACTTATCTGGATCTGTCTTTATAGCCGTCAGTGGACAAATCTTGTTTCAGTATCATTGTTGTGAGGACATTTTGGTGTTGTGGGGACATTTTAGCTGGTCAACACAACTTCAAAAGGCTTTTTGAGGGTCAAAGGTTCTGTGTTTTAGGGTCAGGGTTAGAATTAGCTTTTGGTTAGGTTAAGTGTTGGGCATTCAGTTGTAAGGGTTAGGGTAAGGGGCTAGGGATTGTATTTCGTCAATGAGTGTCCTCACAACTATAGAAAGACAAACGTGTTTGTGTGTGTGCAAAATAAAGAAATGAATCACTTTCTCAAAATCAGTAAAATTTATTTTAATTTGGCCAGGGATTACAGTAGGAAGAAGCTGGATTTGACAACTCAATTTATATGTTTATTGAATTAGAACTCACTGTCAAATGTCACTGCCGGGTTCCTTGGATGGGGTTTACAGTGAGACTAATGGGCCATGATAGTGCAAGTGTAACGAGAACTAATCAGATGTAAATGCCACAATATAAATTTGCAGTTAAGTTAATAAAATTCAACAACACACATTAATGTCTTCCAAACATTCCAGTGTAAGGGTTAGCGTGACTACATACTCTAACAAGAGGACCCAAAAGCAGAGAGTGTAAAAGGTTTATTCAATTCAATTCAATTTCACTTTATTTATACAGCGCTAATTTACAACAAGGTCATCTCAAGGGACTTTACATAATGAAGTCAAGACTATAAAAACATTGAAAGAAAACCCCAAAAATACCCCTTGAGCAGCTATAGACAACAGTGTAGAGGAAATACTCCCTTTACCGGAAGAAACTTCCTGCAGAACCAGGCTCAGGGTGGGTGGACATCTGCCTTGACCGGTTGGGCTGAGTGGAAAGTGGAGAGAGAAAAGAACAGAGCAACAAAAGCAACAACAAAACATTGGGCAGGTTAGTAGGACCAGTAGCTGCACACTGGAGGACACACAGCTCCAAATCCAGGGACACCTGAAGACAGGGACAGAGAGAGGGGGACAGAGAGGAAGAAAGACGACTACAGGACAAAGAAGACACAGAGTTACTGTCATACAGTGGAGACAGTTGTAGCAAAAATCTGAGAGAGCAAGTTAAGAGACAGGAGGCAGCTCTCACATGATTATTAAGCAATTTAATGACAATAAACATAGGTAAAATAAGCAAAAGGTAGAGGAACAGGTAGGGGAACATAGGAGAAAACAGTTTACACTCGAGCGGATAAGACATTGGTCTGATGATCTCTGTCAGGATGTGTGTGTGATTTTAACTGCTCCACTATGCAAATCACGCATAATTAGCAAGTCTCTGTTACTGTCTCTTATCTCTGTTAGGACAGCTACCTGGGAAGCTAGGGTTAAACAAAGGGTCAGGGAAAACAAAGAAGACAGTAGGGTCTGTTTTAGGTATCAGGGAATATTCTGGGGTTCAATGTTTCTGCTAGTTCCCGTAGGCTTCCTACGGAGTGGCGGGGACTTGGTGTCTGGCCTCTGCTAGAAGTGTGAACAAATGGTCATTGATCAAAATTTCCCTCACAGTGACATTATAGATGTGGGGTGAGAGGAGAGAATGAAGGGAAAAGGAAAGTGGCTCAGTGCAGAGTCCCCCAACAGTCTAGGCCTATAGCAGCATGACTATAACCAACTATAAGCTTTATCAAAGAGGAAGGTTTTGAGCCTAGTCTTAAAAGTAGAGAGGGTGTCTGCTTCCTGAATCTGGACTGGGAGCTTGTTCCACAGGAGAGGAGCTTGATAGCTAAAGGCTCTGCCTCCCATTCTATTTTTGGAAATTCTGGGAGCCATAAGTAGGCCTGCATTTTGGGACTGAGGTGGCCTATTAGGATGATATGGTACTAGGAGATCTTTTAGATATGATGGAGTTTGACCATTTAAAGCTTTATAGGTAATAAGAAAGGTTTTAAATTCTATTCTACATTTAATATGAAGCCAATGGAGAGAAGCTAATGAAGGTGAAATATGATCTCTCTTACCAATCCCAGTCAGTAATCTTGCGGCAGCATTTTGGATTAATTGAAAGCTTTTTAGAGAGTTACTGGGCAGCCTGAAACTAGAGAATTACAGTAGTCCAATCTAGAAGTAACAAATCTAGAAGTAACAAAACCACTTTTTCAGCGTCGCTTTGAGACAGGATGCTCCTAATTTTGGCAATGTTCCGTAGATGGAGGAAGGTTGTTCTAGAGATGTGTTTTGTGTGAGCTAAATGACAAATCCTGGTCAAAAATGACTCCGAGATTCCTTGCAGTATTACTGGGGGCATGAGTTATGTCATCTAAAGTAGAGATATGGTTAGAAAACATGTTTCTTAGTCTTTTAGGCCCAAATACAATAACTTCAGTTTTATCTGAGTTTAGAAGAAGGAAATTATAAGTCATCCAGTCCCTTATGTCCTTTAGACATACTTGTAGTTTGATTAAGTGATTTGTTTCATCAGGTTTCATAGATAGATATAACTGCGTGTCATCAGCGTAGCAGTGTGTGTTTTCTAATAATGTTGCCAAGGAGAGAAATATATAGAGTAAAGAGTATTGGTCCTAATACAGAGCCTTGTGGAACGGCATAACTAACTTTTGTGTATGTGGAAGATTCATCGTTAACATGAACAAATTGGAATCTATCTGATAGATACTACTTAAACCAGTTTAGTACAGTTTCTTTAATTCCAATTACATGTTCTAGTCAAACCTTTCTCTTTGATAAAGCTTATAGTTGGTTATAGTCATGCTGCTATAGGCTTAGACTGCTGGGGGACTCTGCACTGAGCCACTTCCTCTTCTCTTCATTCCCTCCTCTTCATTCTCTCCTCTCACCTCACATCTATAATGTCCCCACTGTATGACATTAATTCTGTATCTTCTTTGTCCCGTAGTTGTCTTTCTCCCTCTCTGTCTCCCTTTCTCTGTCCCTGTCTTCAGTTGTCCCCCGGCTTTGGAGCTATGTCTCTTCCAAAGCCTGGGGCTTTGCTCCGCTGATGACACACAGTTAAATCTATCTATGAAACCTGATGAAGCAAATCAATTAATCAAACTACAAGCATGTTTAAAAGACATAAGGGACTGGATGACGTATAATTTCCTTCTTCTAAACTCAGATAAAACTAAAGTTATTGTATTTGGGCCTAAAAGTCTGAGAAACATGTTTTCCAGTTATATGACATAACTCATGCCCCCAGTAATACTGCAAGGAATCTCGGAGTCATTTTTGACCAGGATTTGTCATTTAGCTCACACAAAACACATCTCTAGAACAGCCTTCTTCCACCTTTGGAACATTGCCAAAATTAGGAGCATCCTGTCCCAAAGTGATGCTGAAAAACTGGTTCATGCATTTGTTACTTCTAGATTGGACTACTGTAATTCTCTACTTTCAGGCTGCCCCAGTAACTCTTTAAAAAGCCTCCAATTGCTGCAACAAGATTACTGACTGGGATTGGTAAGAGAGATTATATATTACCATCATTAGCTTCTCTCCATTGGCTTCCCATTAAATGTAGAATAGAATTTAAAACCCTTCTTCTTACCTATAAAGCTTTAAACGGTAAAGCTCCATCGTATCTAAGAGATCTCCTAGTACTATATCATTCTTGTAGACCACTTCGGTCCCAAAATGCAGGCCTACTTATGGTCCCCAGAATTTCCAAAAGTAGAATGGGAGGCAGAGCCTTTAGTTATCAAGCTCCTCTCTTGTGGAACCACCTCCCAGTCCAGATTCAGGAAGCAGACACCCTCTCTACTTTTAAGACTAGGCTCAAACCTTCCTCTTCGATAAAGCTTATAGTTGGTTATAGTTATGCTGCTATAGGCTTAGACTGCTGGGAGACTGCACTAAGCCACGTCCTCTTCTCGTCATTCTCTCCTCTCACCCCTCATCTATAATGTCACCACTCCCCGGATTTGGCGCTGTGTGTCCTCCAGTGTGCAGCTACTGGTCCTACCAAGCTCCCAATGTTTTGCTGAAGTGCCTTGAGATGACCTTGTTGGAAATCGGCGCTATATAAAGTTGAATTGAATCTTTAAAACCTACTTTAGTCTAAAATAAACATAAACAATATTAATAGTTTTTAGGTTTTCAACCAGCGTTTTTACACTAAAAACTTCAGCTCTTAGTTGAAATAAAATTTATCAAATAAAATACATAAAAAATAATTCAAAGAATATTTGATTATTATTATACTGTGTTGTTCTGAAAATAAATTAAAACTAATAAGTAAGTTGGAAAATTTTAAGTTGAAAGATAAGTCGGAAGCAGAAAAACATTTAATTAGAAAGATTAACAATGAATTATTAACACTTTAAAGGGAGAGAGACAGAAAAAGAGAAAAAGTTTGTCTGGGTCTTTGAGTCCAGCTGAGGTTGACCAGAGGCTGTAAATGGACACACTGTGGTCTCAAATTTGAGAAAGACTTGTCCTTTATTGGCTGATGAGCTGGTAAGGTGCCCTCTCTTGTGTATGAGATGTAGATGTATGAGGTCACCAGCATTCCTCCCACCTATTCATTGTAGAGCCTTCTTCTGGACGGTTTCTGCTGCTGCCAGGGTGGCTCAGCAGATGTCCTCGTGAAGTGAAACGTCAGCCAAGTTGTGGTAGAGGGCCAGTGGCCACCGATTTGTTCTCCTCCTGCAGGAGTAGGTGCCAACAACCTAACAAAAACATAAAACAAGACAATATGAGTAAATGATCTGGGTATCCTTTATCATGATACTTATTTTTATATAAAAAAGCTTCTGTTAAGAAAATCCACATATATTATAGACAAGAACACAGGATTAAAATAAATACATGTTTGTGTGTAACTGATGCATAATGGAACCTACCTTTTCAAGGTTGTCAAAACCTCTTTTATATATATAGCCATCTTTGTGTCATGGTCTGTGACCTGGGCTCTCCAGTTTTATCTTTATTTGGTCATTTCCTGTCTCTGCTCTCCTCCTCCCTCCTGTGTTGCAATTTACCTGATCATTTCCACCTGTGCTCTCCCTTTCTTAAGAAGGCTTGCAGCCCCTCTCTCCTCTGCCAGATTGTCTGCTGATCTTTTAGAGACGCTGCTTTCAAGCCTTTTTCGAACCTGAACTGTTTGTTTACCCGGTATGACCCTGACCTGTCTCTGGACCTGTCTGTCTGAACCCCAGCTCCGTAAGTTGTGTGATCCCTCACCTGCTCGTTTTCTGACCTGGATTCTTGTATTTTGGACTTGGCTAGATTGATGTTCTCTGTGTGTTTGAATATTTGGACCTGACCCTGCTTGCTAGTTCTGCCCTGCTTGTGTGGGAATTTGATTTGATGTTCTGATGAACATTGTTCAAGGACTTTTGTACCCCGGTCTGCTATTGTCTGCACCCTGCTTTTCACAGTGCCACCCCCGTCTGCAGTGCCTGCTCTGGGCCCTTTTCTAACCAGTTTTGTGTTGTCTGGCCATCGGTTTTTCAGTGCACCAGTACATTCTAGTCCCACCTAGCCTGACAGTACAATCTGGCCAGAAATGAACTCTGCCAGCAATCCGAACTGGAGAAAGCAGATTGAGGGTCAATTGACTTCTAATGCAGTCAAATTAGACTCACTCACTGCCCAAGTTCAGATTCTCGCCAAACCATTCGATCAGTTACACATTTTCCTTCCAAACCCTGGCTCACCCCCCCCTGCACCTGTGGTTACAGTTGCCAAGGAACCTGTCATTCCGACCCCTGAAAGATATGCAGGGAAACCCGAGTCCTGCCGATCTTTTTTTGGTTCAATTTGAAATACAATTTAATTCAAGGCCCTCCTCTTTCCCTACAGAGAAGTCTAAAGTCATGTCTCTGTTAACCGGGCCTGCTCATGAATGGGGAGCCGCAGAATGGCTCAGTGACTCTGCCACCGTTCATTCCTACTCCCTGTTCTCCCGAGACCTAGTCAGAACATTTCATCGGACCGGACCAGACAACGAAGCAGCCACCCAGCTCACTTCCATTTCACAAGGAGATCGTCCAGTACAACAATACACAATCCAGTTCCGTACTCTGGCTACTTTAAGTGGGTGGAGTGAGGCAGCATTATTTCACATGGTCTACCGAGGCCTTTCTGAGAGAATTAAAGATGCCATGGCAGCCTGAGACCTTCCACAAACCCTAAATGAATTAAAAGACCTTGCCTTCCGCATTGAGTGGCGCCTAAGGGAACGTGTCCGTGAAAGACAGCTGAACCGATCCCTACACACTCATCGACCAGTTCCATCATCTCATTCTTCTGCGCGAGTGGTACCTGAGCCTCCTTCTACTATCCCGGTAGCTCGAGAGGAGCAACCAGAGCCTGTGCAGATCAGCCGGACCCGCCTATCTGCTGTGGGGGATCGGGCCAGCTCAGCAGCGCCCCCCTTTGGACAGCTGAGCCGAGTCTTTTACGGGACAAGGTGCACTTCTGCCCCCCTCGTCCTCTCACCTCTCTCCAAATACATCTGCCTGACAAGAAGCTCTCCCATCTGGCATTTATTGATTCTGGTGCTGATACCGAATTCATTGATACTCAATTAGCTAAGGACTGGGTTTACAGCTTTGCCCCCTACAACCTCCGGCACAGGTCAGAGCTCTAGATGACCACATCATCCAGTCCTGCTCCCACCGAACAGTACCAGTCAGGACAGAGGCCTACGCCCCTGTATCGATTACAGGGGACTCAACGACATCACCATCAAGAATCGTTACTCTTTGCCACTAATTTCCTCAGCCTTTGTACTCCTCCAGGATGGAGTCATCTTTTCCAAATGCCTATAATTTAATCAGAATCAGAGAAGGAGACAATTAGAAAACCGCTTTCAACACCCCATCGGGACAGTACGAATACCTGGTAATGGCTTTCGGTTTAACAAATGTGTTTCAAAGTCTGGTCAATGATGTTCTGAGAGATATGATAAGTTCATCTTTGTGTATCTAGACAACATCCTAATATTCTCAAAGTCTGAGACTGAACATGTGAAACACGTACGGCAGGTCCTGCAACGTTATATGTCAAAGCAGAGAAATGCCAGTTCCATGCAAGGACAACCTTTCTAGGTTTTGCCATTTCTGCTGGCAACATCAAGATGGAGCCAGCCAAGGTTGAAGCAGTAAAGGACTGGCCTACTCCAGACAATCGCAAAGCCCTTCAATGCTCCCTGGGCTTCGCAAATTTTTACCGCAGATTCATCAAGGGGTATAGTTCAGTAGCCAGCCCTCTCCACCAACTTGCCTCTGCTAAGACAAAGTTTATCTGGACTCCGTCAGCAGAAGATGCTTTCAACCAGTTGAAACAATTACTCACGTCCACCCCAATCCTGATTCTGCCTGACCCCAGTCGCCAGTTCATTGTAGAGCTGGATGCATCTAATTTGGGAGTTGGTGCAGTGCTCTCCCAGCGAGCTGAGAGCGATTCCAAGGTCCATCCTTGCGCCTTCTTTTCACGCCACCTATCCTCTGCAGAAAAGAATTGCAATGTAGGGGAGAGGGAGCTGCTGGCAGTAAAGTTGGCATTGGAGGAATGGCGTCATTAGCTAGAAGGCGCAGAGCATCCATTCTTAGTGTTAACAGATCACAAGACTCTAGAATACCTAAGAACCGCCAAACATCTCAACTCTCATCATGCCAGGTGGGCCCTGTTCTTTAACCGGTTTCATTTTACTCTGTCCTACAGACCTGGCTCAAAAAATGGCAAAGCTGATTCACTGTCACGTAGGTTTGACCCTCCTGAATCTGAACACATTTTGCCTCACTCAGTCCATCTAGCAGCCACTCATACAGAAATCAAGTCAGTAGTCCTCAACGCACATGCTCCAGCCCCCTCAGCTTGTCCCACCAGTTGCCTCTACGTTCCTGACAACTTACAGTCTAAGGGACTGCAGTGGTGTCACTCCTCCTGCCATGCCTGTCATCCAGGGACGGCTCGCACCTGCTTCCTGGTACAGCAGTGCTTCTGGTGGCCAACCCTCCTCAAGGACGTTAAGGAGTTTGTCTCTGCCTGTCCCATCTGCGCCCAGTTCAAGCCCGGATTCACACCTCCTGCTGGTCTCCTCCACCCTCTGCCCATCCCTTGTCGACCCTGGTCACACATCTACATGGACTTCGTTACTGGATTACCCCCTTCCATTGGACATACTATCCTTACGGTTGTTGATAGATTCTCTAAAATGGTTCATTTCATTCCCCTTCCCAAACTTCCCTCAGCCAAACAAACAGCTGACTCATCCAGCACCTTTTTGGACTCCATGGAATTCCCAGAGATATCGTCTCCAACAGGGGTCCCCAGTTCATCGCCAAATACTGGTCAGAGTTCTGCAGGCTTTTGGGAATCTCTGTTAGCCTGTCTTCTGGTTTTCAACCCCAAACGAATGGGCAATCTGAACGTTTGATCCAGGAGCTAGAGACCAGTCTTCAACTTCTGTGCTCACATGAGCCAGCGTCCTCGTTTAGAAATGCTGTCTGGGTGGAATGTGCGCATAATTCTCTGCCTTCTGTCTCCACAGGTTTGACACCTTTCTAGGTGGTTTATGGCTATCAGCCTCCGGTCTTTGAAAGCCAGGAACTAGAATCATCTGTCCCATCTGCCCAAGCATCTGTCTGGAGATATCATCTTGCCTGGAGGAGAGCCCGTGCTCATCTGACTTAGATCGTCCACTCTTACGAAAGGTCAGCCAACAGACAACACTCAGTGGCTCATACCTACAAGGTAGGGCAAGGAGTCTGGCTCTCTGCCCAAGTCATTCCCCTCCAGATTGATAGCAGGAAGTTGGGACCACGGTTCATTGGCCCTTTCTACAATAACTAAGGGAATAAATCCTGTGGCAGTTCGGTTACACCTAACCAAATCTCTGAGAATCCACCCTACTTTTCATGTGTCCCGAATTAAACCTATGGTCGAGAGTGCTCTTGTGCCCCCTCCAGACCCCCGCCACCAGCCCGTCTCATCGATGGTGGACCAGCGTACTCGGTACAGTGGTTGCTGAAATCGCGCCGCCGAGGTCGGCGCCTTCACTATCCAGTGGACTGGGAAGGATATGGACCTGAAGAGCGCTCCTGGGTGCCTTCCTATTTCATTGTCGACCCTGACTTCGTCTCCCAGTTTCATCGTGATCACCCGGATGGACCTGGTAGTCCGTCATGACACAGCTCTGGAGGGCCCTCCTTCCTCCTGTGTTGCAATTTACCTGATCTTTTCCACCTGTGCTCTCCCTTTCTTAAGAAGGCTTGCAGCCCTCTCTCCTCTGGCAGATTATCTGCTGATCTTTCGGAGAAGCTGCTTTCAAGCCTTTTTCGAACCTGAACTGTTTGTTTACCCGGTACGACCCTGACGTGTCTCTGGACCTGTCTGTCTGAACCCCAGTAAGTTATGTGATCCCTCATCTGCTCGTTTTCTGACCTGGATTCTTGAATTTCAGACTTGGTTAGATTGATGTTCTCTGTGTGTTCGATTATTCAGACCAGACCCTGCTTGCTCGTTCTGCTCTCCTTATCTGGGAATTGGATTTGATGTTTTAATGAACTGTGTTCAAGGACTTTCCTACCCCGCTCTCCTCTGCACCCTGCTTTCCACAGTGGCACCCCTGTCTGCAGTGCCTGCTCTGGTCCCTTCCATTTCCACTAGTCCTCCGTCTCCTCTGGTATTATCAATAAAGTTTTTTCTAACCATTTTTGTGTTGTCTGGCCATCGGTTTTTGAGTTCACCAGTCCATTCTAGTCCCACTGAGCCTGACACTTTGATTATAATGGGCTTTCTCTTTTTTCTTGTCTGGACTGTGATGTTTTATGCTTAGGAGCATGACCTCAGCAGGATTGCAAGCTGCTTTGGCAGTTTACAACTGCATTCGCCAGGAGTAGCTTGCCCAAATCTTTCGCAAGGTTTGTGGGGGACCAATATATTTTTGAAAATAAAAATTAAATGGCAAACGTCCCTAAGATCTCTTAAGCTGTATCAATTTTTAGATTATTAGACAGATATTTCCTTAAGATGTCCAAAGATATCTGAAGCCTGTCCTGTATAATCTAATTCAATCTAATACAGTAGCTCTGCCATGAATTCTGACTTTTGCACAGTTATACTGAAACGCATTGAAGTAAAATGTTTGAAATGGTTCTAATATTTGGCCCCTTACTTAATATTAATGAGGGGGCCTAAATATTAGAACCTTCATATAATGCACTCCTGTACAACTCCACTATCCACTATGACCTAAATAATAACACCCTAGTTTCAACTTGAAAACAGATGGTATCTCATAAATAAATGTTATTGATCATTAGCACTTGAAATTATTTTTATAGGCGCATAAGATTTTGTATTTAAACAATAATGACCTAAAGGCTCCAGCACTGAGTTGGTTTGAAGAAAATGTAGGTGCAGGAGGCCTGAAGCAAGCGGAGACTTGTGTTGCATTATGTTGCCTTAAGCTCCAGCACAGAGCAGCTCAAAGTAGATCTGACGCTTTATCATAATGTCCTGTCATTTTTGCTTGTTAGCCGCTGTAAGAGTGAGCGACATACATATCGTTTGACAGGAAGAGTGCACTGTGGTCTGAGCAGATCTGACTTTTGCTAAAAATAACATCTGTATCAGATGTAAATTGAAGGTGCCTATACAGCTGTATCCAACCCTGAGACAGGTTGGCGACCTGTCCAGGCTGTAGCCCACATCTCACCCAGTGACAGCTTAGAGAGGCAAAAACCCGCTGCAAACCTGAACAGGATTAACACTAAAGATGATTGATAAATGGACTGTCTGAATTATGTCTAAATTATAAGTCTATAAATAGCTAAAATACTTTATAGATAGATAGATAGATAGATAGATGAAGTTTGGAAACACCAGGGCTCTTCCTAACGGTACAGCAGTCCTCTAAAGACATAGGAACATATGTCAAACACATGTAACTTGTCACACATGTTTTTTTTGTTTATTTTGGGGTTTTTTTGGCTCTAAAAACTAGCTTTTTTTAATCAAGGCTAAAATGTTTTGTATTTTTCATTTAGAGGAGATTATCTTAACGCTAGCATTGTGCATCAACCCATTTTGGTGACAACTGTTCTGATGTCACTTTAAAAAAAAAACATCACACCCCTTTAGCCTTGAATGCTGTCATACTGGAGCAAAGTGCAGTTGCGGACTCTGCAGAGCTACATACATACTCACCATGAAGACCATCAGACTGATAACAGCTTTAAGTCTCTGTGCTCTCAGTAAGTACTGGTCATTAGACAACCATCACTTTAACTCTTATCCACCAAAACTCAAATGTTTCACTTAAAATTGTTTTTTTTTATTAAATAATTAAATTCCAGTGGTTTAATAGAAAGTAAATGTCTTTGTTTCAGGCTGGATCTCTGTCTTAGTTGCACAGTCTCACATTGTGGATGTCCAGTCAGGTGAAGAAGTGACACTGATGTGTACGAATGTGACCAATTATACCTCTTTAGTCTTCTGGTTCAGACTGGTCAAGACAAACCAGGTCAGCTGTATCGCTGTACTATTCAACATTAATTATGTTTCATACTGTGATGGATTTCAAAATGGGACATTTGAAACAACAACCAACATCTCTACTGTCTTTCTCAAAATCAAACACGTCGGTGTTTCTGACTCTGGACTTTATTTCTGTGGATTTTACGCAAATGCTCGTCCCATTTTCAGTGTAATACGTTTAAATGTTAACGGTAAGTTTACTGCTACATTTCTTTGTCTTCTGGTTCCTTGGTTGTTTTTTTAACACAGCAAATTCTGAACTTTTACACAATGCAAAACATGGAACTTTAAATATTAAAATGTAAAAATTCATTTAAAGGTGATGACAACATTGATGAGGACATGAATGGTAAGTGTCAGAAAGATCTTGTTTTGCAGATTATTATTCAAATATCAAACTACCAAATTATGTGTCTAACTTAATTTTTATTGTAGAAAAATGTGATGAAACAACAACAAAGCTGATTGTGAGTGTGAGCCTTGGCATTCTGGCTGTTGTCCTTGTAACAGTCATCATTGGTCTGGCTGTTGAAAACAGGAAAGTTAAAGGTATGTTTGAAAGCTTCTGTATTCTTTTTGAGTATATATTTTTTTTATTTTATATTTTTCAAATATTTTTTATTATATACTTTTTATTTATCGTCCTTGTTTAAAATGGTATCGCAATATACCCTTAATGAAGGTATTTATAACCTGTAATAAACATTTTACGAGACACGTTTTTAGATTAAACTATAGGCATAACTCAACTCAATATGAAGTGTGATTAACAAAGTTAATCTTTGTCTGGAAAATAAAATCGGCAACTATCTCATCAGTTTTCTTTACTGTAGCCTACTGCCTTATCACAATTTGCTTATTAAATGCATCACTGCGAAACTAGGCTGTAATTTCAGAATTTCTGTTTAACATACTGTGAGGTAAATTTACTGTATATAGAATTGGAATACACAGTAAACATTTTAGTTTTATTACTACAAGAACTAAAACTTTTTTGTTGATATTATCAGCAGATTTCTTGATCAATTTGTACTCAAAATTAAACTAAAAGGGCTTTCCCAAAAGAAAATGCACTGTGAATGCTTTATAGCTGAAATAATTTTCCATCCAACGCTTTAAAAAGCTGAACTGAAATAGATGAAACTTATTAAACAGTAAAAAAGCTAAAATTTCCAAAAAGCTGAATTAAAGCATAACTGTTTAATAATGGCTGAAAGTCGTTTTTTGCTGAAAGCTGATTAAATTTTAAATGTTTAAAAATAGCTGAAAGATTTATTTTAGAAGTGTAAAAAAGCTGAAGTTTCTAAAATAGAGAAAATAAGCTGAATTGAAACTTCACTAATTGAAAAAAGCTGAATCATTTTACCATAAGCAGCTATAAAAGTATCCTGGAAATTGTAGAAATGTTACAGCTTATTGCAAAGTTTGAGTCAAACACTCAAGCAATAGCAGAACTACTGAAATTCTGTGATTATATGTTGAAGGTGAAATTTCAGTCAGCCAAAGTATGTAGTAACATATACATCTCAATCTGAAGAACAGAATTCTAACAATTGTCAAATCAGCAAGCATGGACTTATTACTGCAGATAAACTCATGCCACAAATTCCTTTTAGCATTTAAGTGATAAAAATTAGAAAAAACAAAAAAGCTGTTATTTTGAACACTTGTTTCCTGTGTGTGTCCATGTTAGAGTGACTTCACCACAAACTAAATTCGGCATTTGTTTCCTGTCTGTGTGGGACTGTGTGTGTCAACTGTAGATGGCCAATTAAGGCTGTAGGTAACTCATTTTATCACTTAAATCCTGAAAATAGTATCCAAAAAGTTTTTATTTTGAAAGTGTTTTTCCTGTCTGAGGGTGTCCACTGTAGATAGAATTTATGGGAAAGTAATTTTAAAAATTTGAAAAAGTATCATAAAGGCTGTGTGTGTGTGTCTGTCCCCTCTAGACAAACTTGGACAGAAACTCATTTTAGCATTTAAATGCTAAAAATATAAAAAATGTATCAAAAGGCTTTTATTACCCCCACAAGTGTAGAAAGACTAATGTGTGTGTGTGTATGTTAATTATTCACAAACCACAAAAGATATTAAGAAGCTAATGGAAGCCGTGGCTGAAGGTCTTGTGACTTGCTATAAGCTCAGATGGCTTCTCTAGACTGAAGTTTGCCTGACTAGTTAGAGCTGAAAGGAGACATAGATGAAGAGGAGCTGAAGGAATAATTAAACGACAAGCTTGTTGTGGTGAACACATGATGGTGAATGGGAGACTGCGGGCAGAACTGAAATTACAACTTTTCTTATGTTTATGATAATTTACCTAGTTTTCTGATAATTTGCTTAAATTGGCCATTAGCTAAGCGAGCGTTTACACTCCCATACCCGAACACCCTTCTACTTGGCTCCCTCTCGTTTAGACACATGTATTCTGTCTTGCTACGACTGACTTTCGTGCCTCTTCTTTCCAGAGCAAACCTCCACCTCTCCAGCTGTTCCTCCACCTGCTCTCTACTCTCACTGCACATATGAACAATGTTTGAATTATGAATAAAAATAAAATCATCACGGTACTTCTGACCATCTTTATCACTGACTTAGGTCTAAAACTTGAAATGAACTGAATGCCAGACCAGTGCTGATTCTTTAGATGATGCCTCAGCATTTGTTCACAGTCAACTAGCTAAAGAAGAAGAGATCTTGCACAAGCACATCTGACTCTTGTGTCAGACAGTGCAGAAAGTTTTAGCCCTTTGATGCATCTGGGACAAAAAATTTAAACCTCATTATGAAGAAACATCATCCGGGGAAGAGTCCCTGATGAGTTTTTAAACCATAAAGATCTAAGGTACAGAAAAATTTGCTGTTTGAGGTTGCAGACTGGTAAATGGGCAATTTATTACTGGGTTTTGTTTCTGGAGAGGGTTTGCTTACAATAATAACACCATAAAATTACTGAAGTTGACATTTTTTTTATTATCTTTTCCACCACAATTGCTTGTTAACTGTGTTGTAATTCCATGATATTTAATTTCTCTGTTGGTCTTAATACTCTTTAGGTCTGATTTGTTGGTATGCATTTTGGATTAGGTCTTTGTTTCCTGTCTAGTGTGTCTAACAGACACTCTTACTGGCTCTTGGTCTGTATTAAAATGTATTTTACACATGCATTTTGTTTAATATTTTTGTTGTTTTTGCCCTGGCCTGCTGGGAAGCACTTGTTTCAACTGTGTTATTCTATCAAATAAAACTATGGAGCAGCAGAGTCAATGTTTTCTGCATTTCTGTACATATAGTTTTATTTTAGAAGATTTCCTTATGTTGTCTTTGTTCATCAAGACGACATTTCTGAAGTACAGTGGAGGTTATCTCATGGCTTGGGTTGGCATGTCCATTTCTGGGAAAAGGCTCATTATTCATCATTGATGATATAACACAGCAGCAACATGAGCTCAGAAATCCACAGAATTATGTTGTTTACCAACTTTGATACAACCAAACTGTCATCACTCAACAAGATATTGACCCAAAACACACAAAGGAATTTATCAGGGGCAAGAAGTGAATGGTATTAGATTAGGCAAGTCTCAGACTTAAATTCTATAGAGCTACAATTTACCTCCTGAAGAAGAGACTGAAGGGAGTAACCCCTCAAACTTAACAAGTGAAAGAGGCTGCAGTGAAAGCCTGGAAAAGAATCAGAGAATGAAGAATGCAGGAACGAGGTCTAGAAAAGAAAATCCAGAGAGCATGTGGTCTGACGATTCTGACAGGGTTAAAAATATGAAGTGTGATGCGTCATTAGATTTAGTTGACAGGATATCATCATCTGGAGGAGAGAACTGGGAGTTGATGGCTGCCATCTTGTTAGTGAAGAAGGAAGCGAAGTCATCATCTGTGAGGAAGGGGTGAGTGGCGGAGGTGGAGGTGGATAGAGCAGTGACTTGAAAGTGGAGAACAACTTTCTGGTTTCCGTGGTGTTGCTGAATTTATCTTGGTAGTATTCAGTCTTCACCCTAGTGACACTGTGAAGTGAAAGATGCAAGAAAATCCTGATAATCAGCAAGAGCAGATTCATTCTTGGATTTGTGCCACTTCCTGCCAGCACTCCTGAGTGCGATGCGTTGTTCACTGATCTGGTCGGTAAGTTGGAAGGACGAACAGGTCTGGAGAACGTCGGGCAGAGACCTGCGAGAGATCCTGTGGTGAGGGAACCAGAGAACTTTCATTTATCACGTTTACAACACAGAATGCAATGCTGAGGGGTAGAACATAGACAGAAAATTCTGCTTTCTGATTTTCACATTGTTGCTACTAGACACTGTGTGCTCGTTTTGTTTTTAGTGGGATTTTTCACTGCTATAGCATCATTAACATCTGAAAAGGAGTTTCCACTGGTTAAAGTATCTTTGGAAACCTGTTAATCCTTCTCTGTCCTTTAAGGCGGGCGAAAAACACACACAAATGCAACTGATTCTATCCAGTCTAGTAAAAGTAGAGAACATAGAACAAATGTATTTGCTCATGTCGTCTTCATGAGCAAATACATTTGTTCTACGTTCTCCAGTTTTTGAAACTAGGCCGTCTTAATATTTATTTTTTTTAATATTTATATTTAAACTGTTTAAGGTGCAATTTGTCTTCTGTTTTCTCATCACATTTTCCTTGTTCAGGATAAATCGAAAGTGCTTAAACAATTTGCATCATCATATAAATTTTGTGCTTTATTTCCTAACTCCTCTCAGTCTCATCCAGCTAAATAGTTTGTGAATTATTAAATTAACTTCACATAATTAAATAAAACATTAAAAATGATACATACATTTAAACTGAACAGCATTAGATTGATGTTAGCGCATAAACAGTGGTATAGCACTGCATAATATCCTAATTTGTCCTTTTATGGGGAGAGACTTTGAAATAAAAACAAACAGTAAAGTGCACATAATCTAAAGTCTCCAACATTAAACACTAGAGCAGCTGAACAGTATTTAACTGTGGTAACACTTGATAAAGTCAGTAAAGATTCCTTGAAACTTAATTTTTGGGAACACTTTGCTGCCTCTTAATAATACTGCATATATCATCTACCCCAGTACCTTGTTGGTGTATAAATACAGTACTACTGGTATGGTATTTTGTCACTCTGAGTGTACACGGTGTAATCCCATTCCATCCCGTGGGACAAGAGACGAGCAATCACCTTTAGAGTGATGAACTCACACGGCAGAGACGGACCCTTTCGATGGCTCCATCTGTAGCAGTGTTCTTAAGAGTCAGTCTACAGGCGGTTACGCTCACTGACTTTGACATTTTGGTAAGTAGCAGCAGGATCGCAGCTACATTTCTTTTTATTATGGTCATGCTTGGACTCACAGCTACGTGTTAAGTGAGATCAAATTAAAGAGTACTAGAATACTAGGATGACTCGCATGCTTGTACTTGACAAGTTTTACGCCGGATGCCCTTCCTGACGTAACCCTCTCTGTTTATCCGGGCTTGGGACCGGCACAGAAGTTACTGGCTTGCAACCCCTGTGGCTAGATTTTGGCTGGAGTCAGAAACTCTCTGTCCTCTACACGACAGCCCCACACATCAGAGTACGTTTTGTATATATCAAGTGTTTTATTCATTATAGCATGTAGGTAAATCTAGTGCTGCATTAATATAAAAATATAACACTTAGCCCAAACATTAAATATGTTTCGTACAAGTTATATTTAGTTGCTAGGACCATATTTAATAGGAGACAGGGTGGATTCGTTTAACTTATGTTATCGCATAGGTTAAAAATGCAGTCCATAAAAATACCAAATGCAATTTTAATATCATTCACAGTGCAAAGTAAACCGTGCACTTCTTCACTAAAGTGGATATAGATGAGTAGAAACAGGCCTACATTATGTGCCGATGGTGGGCTGCACATCTGCCTGCACTTGAGACTGATTAGAGCACCTTTTAAGACCAGCACTGAACAGACCCTCAGTGTTGGTGCGTCTTGTAAGCTGTCCAGTGTGTTATTTGGGCTGAGCCTGTTCCTGTCAGTCTTCTCACCTACAGGGTTGCAAATGTCTTGTTGTTGTTTCTTGTTATATCTTTTGCTGTGAGGTGTTCAGTTTTGTATTGTCTGTGTTTCTGGGTACTCCCGTACAGTAAACGGTATTTACCTTCTCCACCGCCTCTGCCTGTGTGTGTGTGTTGTTTCTGCTCTTGAATCACAGTTTGGCAAACGGTAACACACCTACACATTATTCTGTTATCACATGCCATGTGCAGTTAGCGAGCAAATCATCAGTGTATGTGTGTGTAAGCATGTCTTCATTGCTGTGCGTGTCAGTGTGTACATTACCTCCCCCCTTTTTATCAGTCACGAGCAACCGTCCCTGGGACACCGGCTCTTCCTCCTCCCTTCAGTCCGCCACCGGAGAGGGCCTCTCAGGACAGTCTCTGGCCTTATGTCCTCTTCTTTGGCAATAAGGACATTGTCCCTTCCCAGGGGGACAGTCTTTTGCCCAGTGTCCTTTTCGTCCACAATTGAGGCACTCATCTTTGTGTACAAAGCGTCGATGTCTTTGTCTTCTATTACTCCATCGTCCACGGTGTTCACTGTGGCCTCTTTCATCTGACACAGTATTCATCATGGTAACAGTTGCCAGGTGAAGTTCTCGTTGGTTTTTCTCTTCCCCCCTTTTCTTTCTCTTGTGAGACTGATTTTGAGCATGTATGGCATGTTTGCGAACTTCCTCCAGTCTTGCTCCTTCGTCTACACCTATGCAGCTCCTCCGCACTTCTGCAGCAATGTCAGACAAAAGTCCTTTCAAGAAGTGGCTTGTGAGGTGTATTTCCCATGATCCAGGAAAGTCGCCCAAATTTGTTGGATGTTCAATATCACTATGAGTATCAAACACATTTGTCAGACGGTGTAGATAATCATCAACAGTCTCATCTTCATGTTGTTTGCAAGTAGTTATTTTCATTATATCAATTTTGACTGGGAACTTGAGTTTGAATTCTTCTGTCAAAATGTGAACTGCTTCTCTGTATATGGCATTGTCAGCATGGTTCCAGTCTGACTTTTCACATTTGCAATCAGCCTGTGGTAGTTTCATCATGACTTTCTGCAGGTCAGATGGTTTTGTCTTTGTTATTAAAAGCCGTCTTAGTTCAGCTCCAGTGGGTCTAAAGTCTTTGCAGAATGCTTGGAGTTCTTCCGCAAAAATGGCACCAGAATCAACTGGATTAGGCAGGTGACAGCCCGCTGCACGAACATCATCCTCAGTCCAAGCCCTAAAGACCAGTTGCGGACCCTCTGGACCAGCCACTTCGATCATAGGTGCATTAAACTCTTTTTCTCTGTATTCATCTTTCATTGATCTGGTTTGCATTCGGCTTAATAAACCAGATGGCCCCCCCGAAGTGGCTGAAGATGTAAATGTAGAATCCGGTTGTAAAGGCTGTCCTCCTTCTGCTGCTTGGACTGGAGGTGGTATCCCTTCTGCTTTTTGAACTGGTGCTGGATATTGTCCTCCCTCGGCTCCTTGAACTGGTGGCGGTGGCGGAACTGCCGGGTAGGATTCCAAGTCGGAGTCAAGTTTCAGTGCCGTAAGGTCTGGGTAGAGAGGAGAAGACACACTGCGAGTATATGGTGGTAATTGTGTTTGATGTGTGTGCTGATGACGTTTTTCTACTGCAGCATTATCTGTTCTGTGTGGTTCAGTAGTCATTTGCTTTTGTAATCGTTTTCTCTCCCTGTATTCTACTTTGGTTTTCCACATATCTAAGCATTCTTTATGTAAATCACACATCCGTATGTCTTTCCCGGACACTCTTTTTTTAGATTTTAGATTTTTCTCTTTATTTAACAATTTCTCTTCTAATTTCTTTAACTGATCTGTTTTAAAAGATCCTCCTAGAGGAAAGCCAAAATCTGAAGTCCAAATTGTCAAACATTTAAGACTTTTGTCACCGTACTTGGATCTCATAATCTCAACCACTGGGCCTTCTGGGGATTCTAACCCCTCTTTACTTCCCCTATTTCCCATGGGAAGTCCGTGCACGGCACCTTCAACACAGACGTCTCTGTGAGGGTGATTGTCCACTCTAAGCTCCCAATCACTTAGCGCTATGGCTATCACTTCTAGTCCTTAGCCACTAGGACCTGTTGGCCCCTTCGTCCAACTCGGTTGCTGACACTTATACTCCCACAGCTAACTAGGAGTAAGTTAGATCCCTAACTGTCAATGACACTTATCCTCCCCCACTGACTAGGAGTCGTCCAGTTGTTCAGATTAATTCAACCAAGAACGGCAACTTGAGCTCACCAAAAGTAATTTAAAAACTTCTTTACGACTCACCCAGTATCAGTGTTGACCAGTGTTAAATTTGAGTTCGAGGATCTGGCGACGGCGATCAGAGGAGCTGTGTTCAGTCCCCCATCTCCACGCTCATTCTTTCAGCGGAGGTTGAGGCTGGAATTAGTTTTGTTTCTCTTCCAGGGTGTGCACTGACCACTGTCCACTCACTCCCCCGACAACCGCTCAGCAGATCCCACCGCTGCCACCAAATTGTCTTGGAAAAATTCTATCTTGACAACTACTGGTCCCAGACACCTCGAGTGTAGTCAATAAAGAAGCTTGCATCCAGGATGTCTTTTAAGGGTTTTATATCTTGCAAGAGAGAAGTTCACAGACAGAGTTTCATCCCCTGTCAAGTGCCGTTCCCCAGACTGATACATCACACACATGTTTTATACCCCTCTGCTGCTGGGCAAAAACATGTTTGTCGTACGTCTCCAGGTCACCATAGCTTACTGTCAGATAGCAGACAACCTTGGTATGGTTAAGTCGACACTTCTTAGACAAAAACATGTATATAAGATAAACGATGTTATGTCTCAACATTCTTCATAACAACACTGAATATCATTTGACCTTATAACTAAGCATAAACATTAAAATTTAATCACTCTTAATTTTTCCTTTACACTACAGCACAAGTGGCAGGGGTGATACTTTGAATGCCAACAACTGTGTATCTACTGTGACCCCCTTTTGTGGCCAGTTTGGGATGCTGTAACATTTTTGTTTTATTTTAATGCCTTCTAAGGGACCATTTCATACATGATGCTGAGGTACATATGTAAAGGAGGTAAAATGTTCAATCTTTACTGTGCATAAAACAATTAGATTTCCTGCACGTTTGCTGGAGTTTTATCACCTCGTACTGCTAACTGTTGACGGCGGGTGTGACTTTGTGAAACGAACAACCATCATGTCCTTTGTACACACTACATTTGCCTTGTCACCCTGAGCAGATAGGGGTCTACAGCAGTGGAGCAGTAATATTTGTTTGACAGGAAGAGACAGCTCAGTGTAGTGTAATCACAGCTGAGGCGAGAAATCTGATCCGTGTTTTAAACTTTCTTCATCCATTCTCACGCACTTACTCTAAAGGTGAGGGAGAGCAGGTCTTTGCATGTGAAGTCTACAAGAACATCTCTCTTATTGTTCTAAACCTTACAAAAAATAATAATATATTGCAATATAGCCTTCTGTTAAATTATTATCTTTACTTATTATTTTACTTTATTAAAAGTAAAATAGAAAGTGAATAAAAACATTAGTTGTACAAAGTCACCACAGTGATAAATTCCAATGTGATCAGATTTGTAAAGGTTTAGCCCAAGTGATTGGTCATTTATGATTACGTTACAAATCAGAGTCAAACATTAACAAAGAGAGTCAGACTCCGCCTTCTTACGGTGAGGCCACTTCTACTGTAGTAGACACAGTTCACAGTCATGCTGTACACATCATGCTGAACATAACCTTGACAACAGCTTTACTCTGAGTATTTCTGACATGTTTAACGTGATCGCTGTCTCAACATATACTGTTTAAATTACAACAATGGACCCAGCTCCACCTGAATCTCCTTTATGCCACTAGTGCATTCTGTGATAGATGTGAAAATGACAAATTTAATATGACATCCAACAGGGTTAGTGTTTTCCTTAAGATCAAGCAAGTGTATTTGTGTGATTCAGTACTCAGGACAAGTTGGGTGTTTTTTTACACTGTTAATAGTCTATTTAAAAAACTTTCTTTAATTGCACCTCTTTAACTCCTTAGTTTTGTGTGACAGTAATGAATGACCTTCAGATGCACAAAAGATCAGGTCTGTCTTACGAAATCGCTATAAAATGTGATCATGGGGGATGTGACGATTTTCGTAATTATACTTGTGTATTGTATGGTTTTGAAAATCAGCAAACTTTAAACAGGTTGAACTCTAAAGTTACAATTATTAAAATAACGTCAAGATTAGGAACACATGCTTTTTTAAATAAAGACTGGGACATTTCTTAAGAAGTGATGTTCTTAAATAATGACTTTGACTAGACGTGTTTGTGTTTTTCATTTGATAAGTAATTAAATTAGTGAATGGTTTTATTCCTTTTTATACTCACATGTAAAATATGTGACTGTAACTATTCTTATTTACAGAATCTGGATTTTGGTGACCAGACAGCTGCAGCACTGAGTTTGAATTCAACAACAATAAGAAGCAGGAGGCCTGAATAAAAAAAAACAAGTGGAGACTCTTAGGTTCACAAGTATTTGAATAATGTTTATTGGCTTATGGCCTCTGCATACGGATTCACAACAAGGTTACACTATACCATAAAACACCCCAAACGCCTGCCCAAGATTTTTAGGTCTGATGAATGGTCTGAAAGTTTGTTTCAGAAATCAAATCTGGACACTGTTAGGAGAATTCAGTCTTTGACATTATCTGGAGCGGCCTTTTAGACATGCAGTTCACAGCAGGAGATTGCCAAGGATGATGAAGAGCCAACTACACATAAGAAAAGGAACAGCTTATGATCCCAAGAAGCACCACATGTAATTGGAATTAAAGGAACAGCACTAAATTGGTTTAAATCGTATCTATCAGATAGATTCCAATTTACTCACGTTAATGATGAATCTTCGACATACACAAAAGTTAGTTATGGAATTCCACAAGGCTCTGTATTAGGACCAATACTCTTTACTCTATATATGTCTCCCCTTGGCAACATTATTAGAAAACACTCTGTAAATTTTCACTGCTACGCTGATGACACGCAGTTATATCTATCTATGAAACCTGATGAAACAAATAAATTAATCAAACTACAAGCATGTCTTAAAGATATAAGGGACTTATATTCTTCTAAACTCAGATAAAACTGAAGTTATTGTATTTGGGCCTAATAGTCTAAGAGACATGTTTTCTAACCATATCGCTACTTTAGACGACATAACTCTTGCCCCCAGTAGTACTGCAAGGAATCTTGGAGTCATCTTTGACCAGGATTTGTCATTTACCTCACAGATAAAGCAAATCTCTAGAACAGCCTTCTTCCACCTACGGAACATTGCCAAAATTAGGAGCATCCTGTCCCAAAGCGATGCTGAAAAATTGGTTCATGCATTTGTTACTTCTAGACTGGACTATTGTAATTCTCTACTTTCAGGCTACCCCAGTAACTCTCTAAAAAGCCTCCAATTAATCCAAAATGCTGCAGCAAGATTACTGACTGGGATTGGTAAGAGAGATCATATTTCACCTTCATTAGCTTCTCTCCATTGGCTTCCAATTAAATGTAGAATAGAATTTAAAACCCTTCTTCTTACCTATAAAGCTTTAAACGGCCAAGCCCCATCATATTTAAAAGATCTCTTAGTACCATATCATCCTACTAGACCACTTCGGTCCCAAAATGCAGGCCTACTTGTGGTTCCCAGAATTTCCAAAAATAGAGTGGGAGGCAGAGCCTTTAGCTATCAAGCTCCTCTCCTGTGGAACCAGCTCCCAGTCCAGATTCGGGAAGCAGACACCCTCCCTATTTTTAAGACTAGGCTCAAAACCTTCCTTTTTGATAAAGCTTATAGTTGGTTATAGTCATGCTGCTATAGGCTTAGACTGCTGGGGGACTCTGCACGGTGCCACTTTCCTCTTCTCTTCATTCTCTCCTCTCACCCCACATCTATAATGTCACCACTGTATGACATTAACTCTGTGTCTTCTTTGTCCCGTAGTCGTCTCTCTCCCTCTCTTTCCCCCCTCTCTCTCCCTGTCCACAGGTGTCCCCGGATTTGGCGCTGTGTGTCCTCCAGTGTGCAGCTACTGGTCCTATTAACCTGCTCAATGTTTTGTTGTTGCTTTTGTTGCTCTGTTCTTTTCTCTCTCCACTTTCCACTCTGCCCAACCGGTCAAGGCAGATGTCCGTCCTCCCTGAGCCTGGTTCTGCTGGAGGTTTCTTCCGTTAAAGGGAGTTTTTCCTCTCCACTGTTGCCTATGGCTTGCTCAAGGGGGATTTGTTGGGTTTTCTCTACATGTTTGTATAGTCTTGACTTTATTATGTAAAGTGCCCTGAGATGACCTTGTTGTAAATTGGCGCTATATAAATAAAGTTGAATTGAATTGAATTGAATTGAATCAGTTGGCAAACATGGGCATGTATGGCTGCCTGTGGAACTGGGTCCCTGGTGTTTATTATGACATGTCTTCTGATAAAAGTATCAGGATGAATTCTAAAGGACTATACTAATGCTTCAGTTTCAAATAATGCAAAACTGAGAGGACACCACTTTATATTGCTGATGGATAATTGTCCAAAACAAAAAGCGAAAGCTACCCAAGATTTTCTCAAGTCAAAGAAATGGGATTTTCTTCCAGGCAGGTAGTGCAGCTTTTCTGAGTCAACTCTCAGACCCACAAACAAGCAGCGGCTGCAATGAAGGTTTAGCAAAGCATCCTAATGAAAAAGTATTTGGTCGTAGCCATGGATTCCAAACCAATGGCTCCAAACAAAGTCATTGACTGCAAAGCAGTTTTATTCAAGTGTTAAAGACAATAATAATGATTATAATTACGTTAGTTCTTTTCCAGTATTTGTGAGCCACCAATAATGTATGGGCTTGCGTAGACATGGCTGTATTTATTTGATGCTTAATTCTACACCTTTAACAAACGCGTTGAATTAGAGCTGAAAGAGCAGCTTATGCATGCAAGACAGTATGACACCACCCGAGGGACAGCCTGTTGCAGCACCTCCTTCTTGCATGATAACCTTTTTACTTCATCTCTTTTTTTTTCGGCACTTCATGTTTTCTTTATGAGTGTACCACAGTATGATTAGATTAGATTAGATTAGATTCAACTTTATTGTCATTACACATGTACAAGTACAAGGCAACGAAATGCAGTTTATGTCTAACCAGAAGTGCAATAAGCAGCAAGTGCAGGATATAGGTTATAAATTACCTCGAGAAAATATGTACACAAGAAATTATGGATCATATTTACAGGTGCTATGAACATACTATACAGGTTGTTGTTAACTAGAGCAGAAATTTACAGATGGAAAGGCTATATAGTGGTTGCTATAGTAATCAGGAATATGCAAGTAGATATGAATATAATATGCAGTTTGCTATTTACAGACATTTTACAGAGGTGTATTTACAGGTGAGTATATACAGGCTAGTGCAATGAGTATGTGCAATATTGAATAGTGCAATGGTTATGGGGAGAATGTCGGGGTGTATGACTGTGGCAAAGAGGTCAGTGAAGTCAGTGGGGGGCAGAGTTCAATAGGGAGACAGCTCTAGGAAAAAAGCTGTTCCTTAGTCTGGTGGTTCGTGTCCGGGGAAATCTGAAGCACCTGCCTGAAGGCAGGAGAGAAAACAGTCTGTGGGCGGGGTGAGAGGAGTCTTTAAGAATACTGCGTGCTCGACGCAGACAGTGTTTCTTTTGAATGTCCTCAATGGCTGGAAGTGGAGTCCCCGTAATGCGTTGGGCAGTTTTCACTCCCCGCTGCAGTGCCTTACGCTCCGCAGCAGAGCAGCTCCCATACCAGACTGTTACACAGTTGGTTAGGATGCTCTCTATTGTGCAGCGGTAGAAGTTCACCAGGATAGCCGAGGGAAGATGGTTTTTCTTGAGTGTTCTCAAGAAGAAGAGGCGCTGGTGAGCCTTCTTGATTAGGCTGGAGGTGTTGGTGGTCCAGGACAGGTCCTCCGAGATGTGGGTACCCAGGAACTTGAAGGATGAAACAGGCTCAACGGCCATCCCGTTAACATGGATGGGATCGTGTGAGCCTCTTTTTCTCCTTCCTGAAGTCCACAATGAGCTCCTTGGTCTTGTTGGTGTTAAGGAGCAGATTATTATCCCTGCACCAAGTGACCAGATGCTGGACCTCCTCCTGTAGGCAGTCTCATCGTTGTTGTTGATGAGGCCGATCACCGTTGTATCATCTGCAAACTTAATGATGGTGTTAGATCCATGCACGGGCTTGCAGTCGTGGGTGAAGAGGGAGTAGAGGAAAGGGCTCAGCACACAGCCCTGTGGTACCCCAGTGTTGAGCGTGATGGTGGTGGAACAGATGTGGTCTGACCTAACATGCTGAGGTCTGTTGGTCAGAAAGTCCATGATCCAATTGCAGAGTAATATGTTAATGTCCAGGTCTCTAAGTTTGGTAATTAACTTAGAGGGTATTACAGTGTTGAATGCTGAGCTGAAGTCAACAAACAGCATTCGTGCATAAGTGTTCTTATTGTCCAGGTGTGTTAGCACAGAGTGCAGTGCAATGGAGACTGCATCCTCCGTGCTCCTGTTGCCACGGTAGGCAAACTGGTGTGGGTCTAGTGTGGGTTGGAGACAGTCCTTCAGGTTTGCCAGGACCAGCCGCTCAAAGCACTTCATAATGATAGGCGTGAGTGCTACAGGGCGGTAGTCGTTCAGGCATGTTGGGCTGGAGTGTTTCGGCACTGGCACAATGGCGGTGGATTTAAAGCATGTTGGCACAGCTGCTTGGGCAAGGGACATGTTAAAAATGTCTGTGAATACCCCAGTAAGCTGCTCAGCACATGCTCTAAGAACGCATCCAGGGATGCCGTCTGGTCCAGCAGCCTTGTGCACGTTGACCTGGCTCAGTGCGGTGTAGACATCTGTGGAGGTGAGTGTGATGGGTGAGTGGTTGGTTGAAGGAGTGATTCTGGTGGTAGGTTCTTTGTTGTCTCCTTCAAAGCGAGCATAAAAGACATTAAGCTGGTTCAGGAAGGAGACATTTGTGTCCGGGAGGGTAGAGTGGCTGTGTTTGTATGATGTGGGAGCTGCACAATAGACATCAAACTCGCCGAGTTTGCTCAGTTTTTTCTGCTTTTTTGGATTCTGCCACAGTCCCATTGTTTACACCAGGGGTCATCTGTTAGCATTCCACGACCCAGCCATGCTACACCAGAAAAGACCAGACATTCCTCCTAAGCTCCCTCCTTCTCCCTAAGGGGGGACCGAGCTGCAGCTCTGTGTTTTGCCAAAAGGAGAAACTTTAGACTAACTCTGCCGTCCATCTCCATGGGAAATGTGAGATCTCTACCCAACAAGACGGACAACCTAACCGCTTTGACCCGGGCACCGGTGAGAGTGGTGGCTTTCAATGGATTTCAGCAGACAGAACACCAGAGAGCTGTAAGAGAAAAGGAGGAGGACTGGGAGTATTTGTGAATAACAAATGGTGTAAACCTAGTCACATCATTGTTAAAGACCAGATCAGTGGCAGGGACATTGAGCTGTTATCCATTAGCATGAGACTCCCTTCTGCTAACAGCAGCCCTTCAGGTAATAAGGAAAAGCTGAGAACTATGAAGAGAGCTAAGAAGGATGATCAGGGAAGGAAAGGCATGCTACAAGAGGATGATGGAGGGCATCACTCCTGGCTTATTAAAACACGCGCAGACAAACTGTGCAGCGTACTGCTGTACATGTTTGGTCTGAACCTGAGGCTCGGTAAAGTGTTGCAGCATTGGAAGAGATCCTGCGTGGTACCGGTACCAAAGACACCTCGCACAAACCAACTTCAAGAACTGGTTGCGGTGACCTCACATCTGATGAAGACAATGGAAAAGCTGGTGCAGACCCATCTCCGTTCTCTGGTAAGACAATGAATGTACCCACTTTAGTTTGCCTACCAGCTAGGTATCAGAGTTAAAGATGCTGTCATCTATCTCTTACATAGAGCTCTTTCACAGAGCTCTTTCTCCTACCTCTATTGGACTACTTCTTAAACTGACTGCATTAAGTGAGGCCTCGAGACTGTAAGTCAGACATAATTGTCTGCAACACAGTGGCCCGGCAGGGAACAGTGATGGCTGCGTTTTCTGTTCATTGTTTACGCTGCAGACTTGTTCAGCTCAGGATCGTGTCACCTGCAGAAGTTCTCAAGTCACTGCCACTGTCGGCCTTATCACAAATGACAATGACAGACAGTACAAAGAACTGGTCTTTGTTGAGTGGTCCCAGTGGAGCTACCTCAAGATCAACACAGGGAAAACCAAACAGCTGGTGGTAGACTCCACTCTACCACCGGTGAACTTCCAGGGAAATGACATTAAGAGAGTGGGTTCCTACAAATAAATGGGTGTTTACCTTAACAATAAAATGGACTGGTCACGCAAAATAGATGCACACTACAGGAAAGTACAGAGCAGTCTCTTTCTGCTGAGGAGACTGAGGTGCTTTGAAGTGCAGGGAGCACCACTGAAAACCTTTTATGGCTCTGTAGTGGCAGAGGAGACTGGAGAAGCTGGTCAGAAAGGTCAGCTCGTTTTTGGTGATGCCTCAGCATTCAGTGCAGGAGGTGGGAGAAAGGACGATGGTAGCCAAGCTATCATACATACTGGAGAACAACTCCCAACCCGCATACGACGCAGTGTCACATCTGAGCAGCTCCTTCAGTGACAGACTGTCACATCCCACTTGTCTGAAGGAGGTTATTGTTATATTGAAGGTCTTTTCTCTCTGCTGCTGTCAGTCTTTACAATAAGAGCTGCTCCCAGTGAACTATTTTCACTATTAGTCACTTCAAAGCTGTTTTTTTTATCCATGTACAAAAGACCCTTGGTGCAACTGATTGTGTATGTTTGACTGTGTACATAAGTAATATGTGATTTTTTTGTTTTAAAGTTGTATATACTGTATTCTGATATCCTTGGTAGTTTGCTCCATCACTCTAGGTAGGATAGGCTCCAGGCCCCGCAACAGTGAACAATCTAAGTGGTTTTACATCATGAATGCTCTTGTTGTTGGAGAAAAGTGCTATATAATGTGCAGTTACCTGAAAACCATCTACCACACATGACAAATGTTCTGGTCAACATGTGGCACTGGCCTCAATACAGTGGAGAATGACGGTCAATGGATGGTTCTAAAGAAGTATTAGTGGATGGACAAATTACTTGGAATTCTCAAATTGTTATGGAACTATGTGAATTATGTTTACTGCATGTCTCATTTTGCTGTGCAAGGAAGTTTGAAGTTTCTGTGGTTATTTTGCAACAGTCTGTTGCTCGTAAAGCAGCTGCTCTGCTGTGTGCAATAGTGGCTTTACAATGCACAGCATCACTTCATTGGGGACTAAACACAAGCGATACTGGTTGCTTTACATAGCTGTAATATCAAACAGAGTTAAAGAAAAGTCTAATATATTATTTTTCATAGTTCCTAGTGCAAACAAGCTAAAAATGATAAGAACACTGCAATGCAGCAAAGTCACACAATGACTGTGCATATGCAAGCACCTGCATGCACATACACACAGTGCAAAACATCTCCTAGACAAACTAAATTATTAATGACGTCAACGAAGGCCCCAACATAGTTGCTCCTGGTGAGTGTAGGCCAGGTGCACAGCAGCTCTCCTCTCTTCCTGTCAGTGTGAATGACTACCGTCTAGTTGCGCTGACAGTCATGATGAAGTGCATTGAGAAACTGTGTGCAGATGTGCAGGAGAGAGGAGAGCTCTGAGTAGTGCTAGAGATTTATAGATAGGAAGACACCAGGCTCTGGTGCCCTCAAACACTTTTATTAGTTCCACCTCCAGCTACCTGCAGCATGATAAAATGAAGCACGGAACGGCTCAAGAAGATTGTCACAGGATGATTCCTTACACCCTTAGTTTCATAGGGCAAAACTAATTCGTAATAACTATTTTGGATTCACTGAAGGACAAGTTGGAGTGGAGGTATGGCTGTCTCACAAGATGTCAGCAGAGCATTTGATTGGCTCATAAAAGGTCAGGTGTCCTTAGACACACACTATTGGCAAAATTAATATACAATAACTGACCAGTGAGGGTCCAAATCACCATTTCACAAGGATGAAAGATTATGCAGTTCATATTGTACATTTGTTTTCAGTTTTTTTTCATTTAATGGAATCATTGAGCATACGTACAACACCTGCCACTACTAACTAACTACTTCACAAATATAATATTTATTAATTATTGTCCGGCAGCACTGCATTGAATGTTGACTTATTTGTTACCTTATGTATGAATTTAAATTGTAAATATATCAACCCACCTGAAACTTAAAATTTGACCATTCCATTTGTTTTAATTGGTTCTCTTACAAGACAAGCATAAGCAATATTCAACTGGAAATGCAAATATTTCTTATTCGGAGCAAATAAGTGGAGGAGCCTGCAGCCTGTGCACCCAACAGACAAGCTCTACTACCATTCACTCAAGAAAGTATGGGGATTATGTGGGATGAGAACCGCAGTCAAATGCTATACATCTTTACTAAAAATGTGCCCAGCTTGTACAGAAAAAAATCAAAAAAACACAAGTAAGGAAATTTTATCGAGTATTCTGAAGAAGAACTCTGTGATAATTTGACTGGTTCTATTGGGACATATTATACTCTACTATACAGATATGAAATTAACCCCACATTTTGCTCACTTCAGACAAATTTGTTAGTAGATGGCTGCATCCAAGCTACATTCAATTTAGTACAAAACTAGCTCCTACAGTCACTGCAAGCACAGCTTATACATCACAGTCAGTAGCTCAGACCTACTGATCTGAGATCGTCAATACTTTTCTGGATTAAATCGTCAATTTTTGAAAGAAATTAACATATTGGAAATCACACCAAAGCTATCAACCAGAGACAGGCTCCACTGCTAAACTACAGATTCAGCCAAAGACAATCAAGATTCGGTGTGGTTCACACAGAGAATTCAATCGTGCACACTGTATACGTCTAGATCAGTGAGCATCCTGTTAGTGGTAAATCAATCTCGTACTGTTTCTCCCCTCGTAACAGGTGACACATTGTATGCACAAAGTCACATCTCTACATTCTTGTGAAAAAATGCCTGTACTGTAAGCAGGGTGACACTTGCGCAGCCTCATATCAAAGCATATACTTGGCTTAAGGCTGCACATTTTTTAAGATGCCATATCACATCAGAACCACTGCATATAAAGGTCATATCCATTTACAGTGTGAAATGTTTTTGAAGCTACTTAGTATCAATATATCTCATTGCCCAGGTAAGATTTAAACTCATATTTAATCTACTTAGTGATACCACTATTACATAACCTCTTGAATAGACATTAAAGGAATAATTTAATGTTAACTTTAGTAACACTACACAAGCTATCCTGTTATATCCAGTTAAAAAAATACTCTAACATGTTTCCAAATACTATGAGTTAATTGAACAAATAGATCCTTTGTAAGGTTATGAAGGGGAATGGGTTTTTAATTTGAAATGTACTGACTTTGTGTTGTATCGTCATACACACACATCGAAATGCTCAAAGTCCAGTTAAACCTCTGCACAGAGTAAAAAACTAGTCTAACGAAGAGGCTTTCAGACAAACCGACTAGTATTTGTAATATGTTCCTCTAAACTAGCCTCCTAAACTAAGCTGTTGTTTGGTTCTCATGGTACCTAGCAATTTCGAGCCAGCCTCCTCAAAGCATTTTACTTGTCAGTGTGATCAACCGGATAAAGAAAAGAACGCTCGACCTCTTTACGTTCAGACCACTCTTACTGGAGCACAGTTCAGTTGCCAAAATTGCAGTGGTGCAGTTCTACTATACGCACAATGATGAACTTTACCTTGGTGACAGCTTTACTTTGTACCTTTAGTAAGTATTCTGACCTATTATTTTTCCCAAAATAACAAAAATTTTCCTGAATGATTTGAACCTCAAACTATTCATTAGTAGCACAAGTCACATGCTGGTTGGATTTCTGTTGAATTGCAAGTTTCTGAATCAATTATTTGTCGTTTGTTTCAGGTTGGATCTCTGTGTCAGTTTCTGAATTTCACATTGTTGAAGTCAAGCCTGGTGAAGAAGCCTCACTGGTGTGTAGCAACTTTACCAGTTTTCCCTCTCACATACACTGGTTCAGACTAACCAATGGATCCAACTCCAGCTGTATCTCCTCTATGGCCAGCTGTGCTGCCAATACCTCATACTGTGATGGATTTCAAAATGGTAAATTTAAAATGACATCCAACAGCACCACCATCTTTCTCTGGATCAAACCAACGGCTTCAACAGACTCTGGACTGTATTTCTGTGGATCGTACGCAGAGGGAAGAAGCACTGTAATTGTCCATGGAACATATTTAAAAGTTCAAGGTAATATTATAGCCAATTCTTGTTTGTCCTTTCATTAGAAAGAAACTGATGTGCCACACACAAGAGTAGTAGTTATAATAATAATAAATTAAATTATAATGATCCTGTAGAATTGTATGATTTAATTTCACCTTTTTTATAGAAATGTTTGACGAGCAACAGAACCTGATCATTGTGATGCTGGGTGGTCTGATTATTTCCCCCGTAATAGTCATCATTTGTCTGATTTTCAAAATCAGGAAACTTCATACAGGTGCTTTCATTTTGTATTTCTGTTGAAAATGAATAGTTCACCAACACAAAATTAGAACTATTTTTGAACAACTAACTGATAACCGCTGTGTCTGCAATTTAGCTCATGACAAGAGACATGGTCCACAGCCTAGTGAGGTAATCACATTTTATCTTTAGATTTAAATGTCTGTGTGTGCTGTGGTTCAAATAATGTTTCAAATAAGTCTATAAGATATGTAACTGTAAATATTTCCTATTACAGAATCTGGCCTCTGATGCCTTGAATTATGCAGCATTAAGTTTCAAACCAAGAACAAAGACAAACAGCAAGCCGCCAACAGAGACAGAACTGGAAACAAATGTTGTGTATGCTGCAACCAGATGAGACAAGGCAACAACTGAAACGACAGTCAGATTGAAACCTACGCTTTATTATTTCAGCAAACTTTTGGGTATTTGTGTGGTAGCTGTATGGGTGGCATTGCCCTCAGTGACTTTGTAATAAATATTCTATATTGCAACTGTGGTGTTAATTATGCATCTCAACAATTATACAATTTAATTTCCAGCCAAACTGTCTCAAGTTTATTTTGTTTGCTTCCATTTTTCTGAGAGTAAATTAATAATTTTGGTATCTGAAAAAAGAGGAGCCAATAAATACACCAATTACTGTTCAGATGCTGGAGTTAGGTGGAAGTCTGCAGAATGGTAAGAGTGGGTGAGGTAAATGTCACTTGTTTCACAGGAAGAGACAACACAGTGGGTCTGAATAATATGTGGTGAAAAAAATCACAAAGCCTTTTAGGTCAAAGGTTTCTGGAGCAAATCTGTTCATGCACAAGTGATGAGGTTCCTCAAGTAATTCATGAAAAGCTTACGATAAACTTGTTTAAATGTGATTTAATCATCTTGTTTTCCCCATTCCCAAGTCAAAAGCTGAATTAATAATAACAGTTAAAAAGATCTAATATATCTGTTGAAAAATAGCAGTGATCCACTTCATAATCATACAATTGTTTCCACTGTGGTTACACAGCAAAAACAAACCAATGCCTTCACCACAGGAAGACTGGCTTTCAGCTCTATGCATCATAACCACACACAACAGAGCGGATATACAGTACATGAAGAAAATATTATTACTGTCAATATGAACATATTTAGGGTGGAATGTTATCATTATCAAGGATTTATTTATATTTGGCTTTTTTTTAAATACCCACAACTAATTCAATTAAATTCAAATTTATTTATACAGCGCCAACTTACAACAATATCATCTCAGGGCACTTTACATAATAAAGTTAAGACTATACAAACATTTAGAGAAAACCCAACAAATCCCCCTTGAGCAGCTATAGGCAACAGTGGAGAGGAAAAACTCCCTTTACCGGAAGAAACCTCCAGCAGAACCAGGCTCAGGGTGGACGGCCATCTGCCTTGACCGGTTGGGCTGAGTGGAAAGTGGAGAGAGAAAAGAACAGAGCAACAAAAGCAACAACAAAACATTGGGCAGGTTAGTAGGACCAGTAGCTGAGCACTGGAGGACACAAAGTGCCGAATCCGGGGAAACCTGAAGACAGGGACAGAGAGAGGGAGACAGAGAGGGAGAAAGACGACTAAAGGACAAAGAAGATACAGAGTTAATGTCATACAGTGGTGACATTATAAATGTGGGGTGAGAGGAGAGAATGAAGAGAAGAGGAAAGTGGCTCAGTGCAGAGTCCCCCAGCAGTCTAAGCCTAAAGCAGCATGACTATAACCAACTATAAGCTTTATCAAAGAGGAAGGTTTTGAGCCTAGTCTTAAAAGTAGAGAGGGTGTCTGCTTCCTGAATCTGGACTGGGAGCTGGTTCCACAGGAGAGGAGCTTGATAACTAAAGGCTCTGCCTCCCATTCTATTTTTGGAAATTCTGGGGACCATAAGTAGGCCTGCATTTTGGGACTGAAGTGGTCTAGTAGGATGATATGGTACTAGGAGATCTCTTAGATACGATAGAGCTTTACCGTTTAAAGCTTTATAGGTAAGAAGAAGGGTTTTAAATTCTATTCTACATTTAATTGGAAGCCAATGGAGAGAAGCTAATGACGGTAAAATATAATCTCTCTTACCAATCCCAGTCAGTAATCTTGTTGCAGCAATTGGAGGCTTTTTAAAGAGTTACTGGGGCAGCCTGAAAGTAGAGAATTACAGTAGTCCAATCTAGAAGTAACAAATGCATGAACCAGTTTTTCAGCATCACTTTGGGACAGGATGCTCCTAATTTTGGCAATGTTCCGTAGGTGGAAGAAGGCTGTTCTAGAGATTTGCTTTATCTGTGAGGTAAATGACAAATCCTGGTCAAAAATGACTGAGATTCCTTGCATTACTGAGGGCCAGAGTTATGTCATCTAAAGTAGCAATATGGTTAGAAAACATGTTTCTTAGACTTTTAGGCCCAAATACAATAACTTAAGTTTCACCTGATTTTAGAAGAAAGAAATTATACGTCATCCAGAAGAAGATCGTTGGTGACTTTAATCAGTGCAGTTTCTGTGCTATGATGAACTCTAAATCCAGAGTGAAATTCTTCAAAAAAGTCGTTTCTGCGCAGGTGGTCACATAATTGCTTTACAACTACTTTTTCAAGTATTTTAGAAATAAAGGGGAGGTTGGATATTGGTCTGTAATTGACTAAGACACCTGGATCCAGACCAAGTTTTTTAAGTAGAGGTTTGATTACAGCTACCTTATAGGCCTTTGGTATATATCCTGTTTGTAAAGATATATTAATGATATCTAATAGGAATGTGTCTAATAAGGGTAGAGCATCTTTGAGCAGTCTAACTGGAATAGGGTCTAGCAGACATGTTGGTTTAGATGCCATAATAGTTGAAGTTAACTCAGCAAGATCTATGGGCACAAAGCAGTCTGAAAGGGAATGAGGACTTACTGATGACTAACATGAAGACCTATGGTTCCAATATGCAAATGCATGCAAATTTAACAGTAACAATGTCAACAAATACACATCATCTGATAACATCAGACTTTCAGTGACAGCTTCAGTGAAGTGCTCAAACATAATAAAGCTAGAATGACAGAAACATGTTAATGGATAAAAAGCAAGACTAGTGGTCTATTCTATGTGCATGGCTTAACAGAGCCAAGATTAATGGAATATGCTGCGTGTTTTAATCTAGGTTATCCATTTATGTTGGTTATTTCAACCCACTTAAGAGCTGCATTATAAAAGCTGTATTTTATCATCTGTAGCATCATGCAACTGTTTGCTCTCTTAGTTCTTGACAAAAACAAATATAGAAACACTCGAAACTAGAATCAGGATGTTTTCCATTGGCTACATGCTAATGCCAATGGGGAGGGAAGAGGAAGGAAACATTTCTGAAGGGATCTGTGCCTGACAAATTACCTGTCAATCTTTACTGGGCCCACAATTGCATGTCTAATAGATCCAACGGTAAATCACTTATATAAACTGTGCTTTATATTTCGAGCAGGTAAATACAAGAAGAACCTGGGAAAACTTGAAAGTAAATTGGTCAAGTGGTGCCTGTTATTATTTTTAGCATCATACAAACATTAATGTGGAGAAAAGCCCCTTAGTAAATATTGTAACACATCTTTTTGCAACGGGTTGTTTCTCTGAGGGAAATTTATTAGAGATTGTGACTGATGTCAATTTTATTATCTATTGGTCATTATATAATTATTTAAAGCACATATTTATTGTAAAATGTCCACAATTAATCAGGTCTCTTTCTATATTAGTGCTGCATTTGATGGCATTAAACACAGAATATTATATTAGAATATAATATTAGACTAGAACATGTAATTGGAATTAAAGGAACTGCACTAAACTGGTTTAAATCTTATCAATCAGATAGATTCCAATTTGTTCATGTTAACGATGAATCTTCCACATACACAAAAGTTAGTTATGGAATTCCACAAGGCTCTGTATTAGGACCAATACTTTTTACTCTATATATGTCTCCCCTTGGCAACATTATTAGAAAACACTCTTTAAATTTTCACTGCTTCGCTGATGACACGCAATTATATCCATCTATGAAATAATAATAAACCTAAATTCTGTTTTTGGAAGGCATCTTTTCACATGGGAGCTTGGGATAGAACACATGCAACTTTTTTTATGCTCTTTTGCAAAAAAAAACATGAAAATGAGAGGCATTTGTCCCACTATTGGAGTAATACAATGTAGAGTAACCCTTCTATGACCATAAGATGGATTGTTTTCAACAAAGGGTCCTTTGTTTGTCAAGTCCACTTGGGGTATCACAATGACAAATGAATACTGTATGCTGAGCAAAGCCACATCACTCAGGTCCAAGCTTTTTCTCTTCTCCTTTTGAGATAACCTGGTTTAGATTCCATTAACTCACAGCCAGGTCTGCCAGGCTTTTTGCAGACACCCATCCCAGGTCATTGCCACCAGAGTGGACAACAAAAATATCAGGCGGACTCTGTGTGTACAGCTCTTGGTACAGCCACAGAAGGACATCACTTCGTCTCATGTCCACTTGCAAACCATTACACTTTGGCATGTAGTCCAGCGTTCTGCCTGAAGATCTTCTCTCAGCATAGCTGGACACGAGAGAACATTTCTTAGTGGGATTTTTCTCTGTCTTAATCTGTTTCCTGTCCTTTTATTCTGTTGCCTTTCAAGCTGCCGTACACCCTTGACATAGGGAGGACATTTTTAGTGGGATTTGGTCTCTTTAAGTCATTTATGTCAGTGTCCTACAAAATGAAATATCTTTCTTTAGCAACCATTCTCGCTTTTCTTTCTAGACGGATGTATTAGTCCATGATGATAAGCGATCAATTCGATTTAATTTGTCTCACTGAAACTTGGTTGCAGAAGGAAGAATTTGTCAGTTTAAATGAGTCGACCCCTCCAAGTCATATTAACTATCATGTTGCTAGAAGCTCAGGCCGAGGTGGAGGAGTAGCAGTGATCTGTCACTCAAGCTTACCAATAAACCCTAGACCTAAACATAGTTATAACTCATTTGAGAGTCTTACATTGAGCCTTTCACACCCAATTTGGAAAACTCAAAATCCACTTCTATTTGTTATTGTGTACCGTCCTCCAGTACCTTATTCTGAATTTTTGACTGAATTGTCAGATTTTCTAGCCGACTTAGTGCTTATTGCAGATAAATTCATCATAGTGGGCGACATTAACATTCACGTAGATGCTGACAGAATCACGCTTGGCCTGGAAAAAGAGTTTAAACTTATACAAATTAGCACTCCGTAAAGCCAGAACAGCACATTATTCATCACTATTAGAGGAAAACAAGAACAACCTCCGGTTTCAGTTGAGACTAGTATTTCCTCAACGCTATGCTTTGTGCCCATAGACCTTGCTGAGTTAACTTCAACTATTATGGCATCTAAACCAACAACATGTCTGCTAGACCCTATTTCAGTTAGACTGCTCAAAGATGCTCTACCCTTATTAGACACATTCCTATTAGATATCATTAATCTATCTTTACAAACAGGATATGTACCAAAGGCCTATAAGGTAGCTGTAATCAAACCTCTACTTAAAAAAACTAGTCTGGATCCAGGTGTCTTAGTCAATTGCAGACCAATATCCAACCTCCCCTTTATTTCTAAAATACTTGAAAAAGTAGTTGTAAAGCAATTATGTGACCACCTACGCAGAAACGACTTTTTTGAAGAATTTCAGTCAGGATTTAGAGTTCATCATAGCACAGAAACCGCACTGATTAAAGTCACCAACGATCTTCTTCTGGCTTCAGATAATGGACTTGTCTCTATACTAGCTCTGCTAGATCTTAGTGCTGCATTTGACACCATTGATCACAGAATATTATTACAGAGACTAGAACATGTTTTTGGGATTAAAGGAACTGCAATAAACTGGTTTAAATCGTGCCTATCAGATAGATTCCAATTTGTTCATGTTAATGATGAAACTTCCACATACACAAAAGTTAGTTATGGAGTTCCACAAGGCTCTGTGTTAGGACCAATACTCTTTACTCTATATATGTCTCCCCTTGGCAACATTATTAGAAAACACTCTGTAAATTTTCACTGCTTCGCTGATGACACGCAGTTATATCTATCCATGAAACAAATAAATTAATCAAACTACAAGCATGTCTTAAAGACATAAGGGACTGGATGACGTATAATTTCCTTCTTCTAAACTCAGGAAAAACTGAAGTTATTGTGTTTGGGCCTAAAAGTCTAAGAAACATGTTTTCTAAAGATATCGTTACTTTAGATGACATAACTGTTGCCCCCAGTAGTACTGCAAGGAATCTCAGAGTCATTTTTGACCAGGATTTGTCATTTACCTCACACATAAAACAAATCTCTAGAACAGCCTTCTTCCACCTACGGAACATAAAGTAATTGCCAAAATTAGGAGCATACTCTCTCAAAGCAATGCTGAAAAACTGGTTCATGCATTTGTTACTTCTAGATTGGACTATTGTAATTCTCTACTTTCGGGCTGCCCAGTAACTCTTTAAAAAGCCTCCAATTAATCCAAAATGCTGCAGCAAGATTACTGACTGGGATTGGTAAGAGAGATCATATTTCACCTTCATTAGCTTCTCTCCATTGGCTTCCAATTAAAGGTAGAATAGAATTTAAAACCCTTCTTCTTACCTATAAAGCTCTAAACGGTCCAGCTCCATCATATCTAAAAGATCTCCTAGTACCATATCATCCTACTAGACCACTTCAGTCCCAAAATGCAGGCCTACTTATGGTTCCCAGAATTTCCAAAAATAGAATGGGAGGCAGAGCCTTTAGCTATCAAGCTCCTCTGCTGTGGAACCAGCTCCCAGTCCAGATTCGGGAAGCAGACACCCTCTCTACTTTTAAGACTAGGCTCAAAACCTTCCTCTTTGATAAAGCTTATAGTTGGTTATAGTCATGCTGCTATAGGCTTAGACTGCTGGGGGAATCTGCACTGATCCACTTTCCTTCACTCTCTCCTCTCACCCCACATCTATAATGTCACCACTGTATGACATTAACTCTATGTCTTCTTTTTCCCTCTCTGTCCCTGTCTTCAGGTGCTTTGGAGCTGTGTGTCTTCCAGCTACTGGTCCTAATCAAGGCAGATGGCCGCCCACCCTGAGCCTGGTTCGGCTGGAGGTTTCTTCCGGTAAAGGGAATGGCTGCTCAAGGGGGATTTGTTGTGTTTTCTGTACATGTTTGTTTAGTCTTGACTTTATTATGTAAAGTGCCTTGAGATGACCTTGTTGTAAATTGGGGATATTTAAATAGTGTTGAATTGAATTGAATTTAATGTATTCTGGGACAACCATGCTGTTTTTGGTGATGTCAGCATAGGTCCTCTTTCTGTCTTCGAGGAGCCAGATGTCCATCAATCTCGGTCTCAGGCTCTTATGTAACCACAGGTGTGGACGAACTGAATGATTGTAGACTGTAAGTAGATTGTGGTTCCTAACAGTTCTGGCCATGATGTCATTTCATGATGATCTTTATGGAACTCTCATAGTAACAGAATGTTGCTTGTTAAATATGACAAATGATGTTGAACTTGTTTTGTTTCACATAAAGATGTCTACTGCCAAAACTTGATTTGATTAAAAAAACGTGTTTTGTACATTTTAGTTAACTTAATGTGGCCACACCAATCCATGTCAAATAACAGAATATCTGTTTGACTGTAAGTTAGAATATTTTTAGATCAGACAGAACAAACAGTGTTAGTACACTGTTGTCCCTAAAGTTTGAATAAATAACTTTTTACCTCTTCTTCCAAAGTAATGATTATTGAGTTTTATTATTATAAAAATGTGATTTATCCATCATAGCTGCATATCTTCTCAAAACTTTATTGATCAATTTCTTCCAAACATCTCACAGTAAAAATCAAGCCAGAATTATCTTTACCAAATCTTTTTGATTAAATTAATCAAACTAGAGTCAGATTCAAGCCACTCACTTCCACTTCCCGACCTGGAATTTTATTTTGTTGCCTTTTCCCCCACGTCCTGTTTCCACACTTTACTAATTTCACAAATAATCACTCAACTTGATTGTTTTCAACTGTGTCCCCAATCCATTTATACCTGGACTTCACCACAGCTTGCCGCCAGATTCCCATCGTTGGTCCTGCTGGAAACACGCTGTTTTTCGGATTACTGGACTCCTGCATTTGCATCACTCACTCAAGCTTTTGGACTCTTTGACTGTTTCCCCGTGGTCTGAGGTTTGGTCTCAGGTTTTTGGTTTTTTGGGGTAAGAAGGTCAGAATTCTGATTTATCTAATTTTCTTTATTCTCAGCTGAATACTGAATACAACTAAAATTATATTATCCTCCAGTTCATATTACGTCATCTTGTTGTTCATACAACAGTTTGTAATCACGGTCAGCCTGGTTTTCCAGAGTTCCTCCAGATAACATCCATTGAACACCTAATGATGAATAACTAGTAGTGTTTTTCAGCTAGAAGCACAGCAATATTTTAATATATTGCTAAGTACTTACTGGGTATTTAGTGGTAACAAGGGTGGACCTCCATTGTATCTACGGATACATATTTGTGGGAGTTATGGGGTAACAAGATGAGAATAAGATAAATACCTACAGTGTAAGTAATTAGTAGTTAAGGGGAACTTATTAAATATTACGTGATAGGTATATAATTGCTAATAGCTTGAAACAAACACACATACACACAGTTTAAGGCATTTTTAATCATTGTTTTCCAGTTCTGTTTCTGCAAAACGAGCTTGATTTTTAACTTCATGCAGGGCTTCCCTTCTCATAAAGTAAAGTGGAAATATAACCTGATTGACCCAACAGTTGAATCTGTGTATATTTAAGGGTATATCTTATGTACCCTCCGATTACACTGTAGTTAGACCGTCAGTAAAACAAACCAAGGCTATAATCTACTGTCGTTATTCGCACCTGTCATGTTCACCTTAACTACAAAATACTTACACTGTAGGCATTTTTCTTATTCTTATCTTGTTACCCCATAACTCCAAAGTTCGTTTATTGCTATTAAGTAACAACGAATATGTGTCCATGATCCTATGGCTGTTCACCGTTGTTACAATAAGTACCCAGTAAGTGCGCTGTACTTACCCTATAACATGCCAGCTATAATCTAAAGCGTTCATTTTCTGTACTATATTTAGTTTGCTGTGTGGTTTTGTCTTATGACTAGATGAACCAGAAAGATGTCGCCATTTTTCCTTCACACTGTGGAGGCAAGCAGCTCTGTGTGTGCCACAGACATACAACATGTTTTTTGTGTTCTTAAGTGTTCTGTATCATAATCACAATTGGTTCCAATAGATAACTTATTTATTATTAGGTATATAAGACAATCTTACTGTGGTTGCTCCCTGTGTGATCAGTGTGAAGATACTGTAATAAACACTCCGCCTCTTCAGACTCCCTGACAAGAGCCATTGCACCGACACGATCAGACGCACAATGAGCAACTTTTCTGTCATCACACTTTTCCTTCTCTACAGTCTCAGTAAGTTGTAGCATTAACAAATATCAACTGCAAACATTAAAAGATGCTTGCTGTATTTTGGGTTCCTGTAACTGTGTCAGTCGTGTTGGTTTCAGGTTGGATCTGTGTCTCAGTGTCCGACTTTGACGATGTGGACGTTCAGTCTGGTCAACAAGTCACACTGCTGTGCTCCAACTTTTCCAGTTCTCCAACTCACATAATCTGGTTCCGAGTGGTCAAGAAACTGAAGACCCACTGTGTTTGTTTTTTTTACACGTCTTCTGAACCTGCTTCATTCTGTGAAGGATTTAAAAACAGCAGATTTGAAGCAACAACCAACGTCTCTACTCTCTTCCTCACAATCAAACAAGTGGATTTATCTGATGCTGGACTTTATTTCTGTGGATTTTACTCACAAAAACACACAGTTATTGTCAGTGCAACATATTTAGAGGTTCCAGGTAAGACTGTTTCCTTTTCTGTTTTTGTCAAACACCATATAGGCAAATATTATTGCATAAAATGTTCGGGGGGGATGAATTTTATAATGAAAAAGATTGCAGCATATTTTTTGCCAATTTTATGGTTTTTAAAATGTCCGTTTAAATATTACTGAAATCTTGGGGAAATGAAGGTACAAAATGAATCTAATTTAACAATCTATCTTGTAGAAGTGTTTGATGGTCTTGGAAAGCCGGTGGGTTTGATCCTCGGTGGTCTGATTGTCTGTCTCGCTATCGTCATCATTGGTCTTGTTGTTAAAGTCAAGCGGCTTCGGAAAGGTGCTTTTTTGATATCTTTGTATTTTTACTTCCTGTTTTTATGTTGTGCACATAAAGTCAAACTTCTCTTTATGTCATTCAGCTCATATGAAATCACAGAATCCACATCAGACAGAAGTGACTTTTATTAAATATTTGAATAAACTCTTTTCCTCGCAAATTTAGCTACAGTATGTGGGATGAGTGACTGAAAACACATTTGTCCACAGAGTCGGGATTCAGATGAACTGAACTATGCTGCAGTGACTTTTCATGCAAAAACAGAAACAAACCTCAGATCTACACTGGAGAGAAAAATGGAGCCAAATGCTGTTTATTCTGCTACCAACTAGACTGAGGATACACCTGGAGCTGCAGCACAGAGTGGAGATAATGCTTTATTAATAAACCAGTGGTGTGTGTGTGTGTGTGTGTGTGTGTGTGTGTGTGTGTGTGGTCAGTGGTTGTGCATCACTTTAAACTGTAACCATAAGATCAAAATTACATTGTCAAAAACTCTTGACTCTGTACGCTGTAAATTCTGATTAGTTGAGCTTACTTTAACAATATGCAAATTGACTGCCTTGAAAACATGAAAGGTAAACTGGAATGGGAATTCTATTTCTTATGACAAAAGCCTATAAGTCTAGTACTCTTACAATTAAATTTACAAAATTAAAGCGACAGTAAACATCTACTGGTGGTGTACTCATAATTCAATATGGAGTACTCAGAATTATTATTTTAAACAAATAAACACTTTTAAATAACCTACTTATTTAAATTGTGCCAACAAGCAGCATGAAAATGAAATGTATCTTTAGTATTCCAAACTTATGTCATACAATATTTTCTACTTTGATCACATTATCTTTTGCCATATTTTGTTAACCACGCCCCTCCACCCAAAATGAATGAATGTGCCTTATTATTGTAACCACATGTGGACTCACGAAGGTTTGCGTGTAGCAACTGCACATCATCATCATGCTTTTGCCCTTTAATCCCGTGTAAGCTGAATTAAGCTGCCAGGTGATATCTTGGTGTCCAGCTGGGGTCACTGTGGGTGTCCGCTGTCTCACACAGAAGTGTTGACTTTTCAGCTTTTCAGCTTGCAGTGGAGAGAACTGGGGTGTAGTAAGTAGAGCAGTTGTCCCAAATCCTACAGTGGAAGTGTCCTTGAGAAAGATACTAAATCCCCACTGAGTTGCTCCAGGTGAGTGTTCGCCAGGTGCACGCAGTTCTGTCTTTCCACTGTCTCTGAGCTTGTCTAGCATACCGACCAGTGCTTTCACATTGAGAGCGAAACTCTTGAATCAACTGGTGTCATTGGGCCAGTTGATGAGGTTGACCACAGTGCTCTGTAAGGCTGGTCATAGTATCAGTGTAAGGTTGCAATGAGTTTACATTTACATTTAGTCATTTGGCAGACGCTTTTATCCAAGGCGACTTACAAGTAAGAACAGGCAAGCAATAAAATCTAAGTTAAGGAGAAAAACATCGAAGTAAAGTGCTATCAAAGAAGTGTTTCAATTTCATGAGATGCAAGTACAGGAAAAAGAAAAATCTACACTCTATAGTACAAGTAAAAACAAGAACTTTTGTTTTTTTTAAGGAAGAGACGGAAGAGTTCTGTTTTCAGCAGTGTTTTAAATGTAGTGAGTGAGGTCACTGAGCACAAACAGTTTGGCAGCTCATTCCACCACCGTGGGATCACTGAGCTGAAGAGTTTTCCTTGGTGTCTTCTGTGACTACCAGATGTCAATCGCTGGCCGAATGCAGTACACGGGAGAGATTGTAGACCTGAATGATTGCGTTTAAGTAAGCCGGAGCTGTAGAGTTGACCACTCTGTAGGTAAGAGACAGAACTTAATCCTTGCAGCCACAGGAAGCCAGTGCAGAGATCTGAAGAGCAGAGTGACGTGAGTCCTTTTTGGCTGGTTAAAGATGAGGCGTGCTGCTGCATTTTTGAGTTGAGTTGTGTACTCTGAGGGGTAGGGTCTGATGTTCCTGATGTTGTGGAGAGCAAATCTACACAACCTAGAGATTGAAGCGATGTGTTCAATGAAACCCAGATTTCTGGCTGACTTAGCTGGGACAATCACTGCAGATCCAATGTTGATGCTGATGTTGTGGTGGAAGACTAGAACCTAAGTCTTGGAGATGTTGAGCTGAAGATGTCTTTCTCTCATCCATGCAGATATGTCAGAGAGGCAGATAGAGATGCGTGTCGAGACAGTAGAGTCGTCTGGCGGAAAGGACAGGAACAGAGCACTGGTACACCAGTGGAGAGGTTATGAGATTTAGAATTACTTCCAGAATACCTTGTAGGTTCATCCAGACAAGTAAGACCAGGTGGTCCAGAGATGCCCAAGTTAGAGACTGCATTCAAGAGGATCTGATGGTTTACAGTGTCAAAGGCTGCAGATAGGTCTAGTAGAATCAAGACAGAAGAATTTCCTGCAGCTTTTGCATCCTGTAGGGATTCCACAACAGTCAGAAGTGCCGCCTCTGTGGAGTGACCACTCTTGAAGCCAGACTGATTGACATCGAGGAGGTTGTTCTGAGAAAGAAAGTCTGATAGTTGATTGAAGACTGCTCGTTCCAGGGTCTTGGCCAGAAATGGAAGAAGAGAGACTGGTCTGTAATTCTCCAAAAGGGATGGATCAAGAGAAGGCTTCTTCGACAGGGGCGTTATCTGGGCCTGCTTAAATGAGGTAGGAAAAGCGCCTATTGTGAGAGAAGTGTTGATGATCTGTGTAATGTCTGGTATTAGTGTAGGTGCAGCAGCTTGAAGAAGGGTGGAGGGTATTGGATCCAGAGAGCAGGTGGTAGGGCAATTCGAGAGGAGGAGAGTGGATATGTCATCCTCTGACAGGGTTGAGAATGCATGGTGGATGGTGCGTCATTCAACGTAGATAGCTGGATGTCATCTGGCATCTAGCATACCCACCAGTACTTTTACCCTGAGGGCGAACCTCTTGAATCCACTGGTGTCATAGAGCCAGTTGATGAGGTTGACCATAGTGCTCTGTAAGGCTGATCATAGTATCAGTGTAACGCTGCAATGAGTTAGTGTAGTAGTTAGATATAAGCAGTGGTGGTCTACCAAAATCTGGTACTTAAAATGCTCTGTAGCATCCTCAGGAAACAGATTCTCTAGGGCAATCTTCAGTCTAGCAAAGTCCCTGGAATCCCCTTAGGTAAACACTGGGATAGGAGCTTGGGCACCGCTCCCTCATGTTGGTGGGAAGGTGGAGGCTTGCTACAAACTGACTCACTCGTTGGCAGAATGTATGGCAGGCAGTATTCTGGTGTCTGTACCTGCTGTGCTTGATCATGGGACTCCAATTGACGGTTAGACTGCTCCTGCCGTGCTGTTTTCCATTCTCTCAGCAGTAATGTAAGCTCTGACATTAGTTCATGTGTTCCTTGTGAGGGCTGGTTTGGCTGTGAAACAATATCGTCTGCAACAGGCGGTGGTGGCAGCGGCCAGTTACCACCATCCTCTAATGATAAAAGAACATGATCATGTCTCAGTCCAGGCATTTGAATTGGCAAGGGTTGGTATGCACTGGCTTCCTGCTCTCTTTGGGGCTGGCCCTAATGGCTGTGCGCTGAAGTGGTGGGAGGATAGTAAAAATTTGTAAAACTTTGTCTTTGCATATCCATCATCTGCTGTTGCACCTTGTTATTGTCTTCCATGAGGCTGTGGAGAGCTCAGATAATCTCCAATGATATCTCTGATCCAGGCTTCTGCTGTGGGGAAGCAGGCACACTCTGAAACAGTGGCACAGCTTCAGCCCCTTGCAGGAAACTCTTAAATTCACACTGCTGTGAGGGAGTGAAAGGCATCATCTTGGCACCTCACAATGGTAGATCCTCCATGCTGTAATGCGGTGCTGGCAGAGACCATGTAGTCTTCTATACAGGCTGTTGGCCTGACCTGTTTACGTGGACGAGCACCTGCAGGGTGGGAAATTCTACACGGATCTGGAAACATCCTTTGTCTATCCCAAAGTGACCATTTCTGAAAAAGAGGAATAACATCAGAAAGGTAAAGTTAATAGTCATACTAACAAAGAGACAAATCTATAGGTTTGTGGTATTCAGCAATGTAAGTGGTTCTTCGTAACACCCACAGTCTCGGCATGTAAAGAAATAAAGGGGCGGCTCACAGGCTAAAGAAAACCTCAGTCCCTGCACCTGTGTGTGCGTGTTTGTGTGGATTTACTCAGGCCGCTTGTTACCGTACCATGGTTAGGGACTAGAGGCTGAGAAAAGGTAACACATGTGACCAAGGCAAGCATCTTGACATGCATCAATGGGCGAGTTATAGACACATGTGATGGAGAGAATCTGGTTATTTTCCAAAATAAAACGTCCAGAATCAGATAGTACATAATACGGAAATAATGGAACTTATGTATTCTTTCTGTTGTCACGCCCCTGGCCTAGGGGAACCAAGGCATAACACAAGTTAAACGATAGCAATTTATTACCCTCAGATGTGAGCAGTGCCCAAAACAACAAACAAAACCTCTAACAAACCCTACCTTACCTTTTCAACTCAAATAAAAATATGAACATAAAGACATGACATCTGACCTGAACTCCTAACCAAAAAAAGGAGAAAAGGTTAGAAAATAAACGGGCTTCTCACTCCTACTATTATTATCCAGTGCTCAATATTTACAGTGGGTTATTTACAAAGTTATTTACAAACAACTAACAACAATACGAAGACCAGTAACCGACTGCTGGGTTGGTTGGGAGTGGCAGAGGTGGAGAGAGAGACGGCTGCCGACATCTGGTGTACATGAAGCCAAATCTGTGTAGCCAATTAATTCAAATAGGCCAATCCAGAGTCATCACCTGTAGCCGATCCCTCAGACACACCCATACACAGAGACACACCCAAATCCACACCCACACAAAGCACAAGGAGGAGGGGAGATGTACAACAAAATAATCTGACAACAATTCCCTTACCAAGAATGACCCTGGTCATAACACTGTGTGGCCCAGTACCAACTGACACATGGACCGTGGCCTGGGGGTTGGGGACCCCTGCTGTACTTGACATACCAAGTCCAGCGTGTCAAGAATCGATCCTGACGTTTGAACACTGAAGGTTGTTATATTTTTAGACAAAATCACCATATCGTGTTAATCAGTCTTGCTGTGTAAAGCTGTCAGACATTGTAGAAAATGTTCAGGCTAATAAATGTTTAAATAAACTCATGTTTCAGATAAGAAGGCAACATCTGACTTTTGTATTGAGATACTTGGATACAAAACAAATGTTTAGTATATTCCCAAGATTATCTGTGGTTAAATTATGTGGTGAATAACGTTGCCTGACGCTAAAAATGTTTACATCAACTACTTTTTCTTTTGTTGTGGTTGTTACAAAGTTCTATGACACTTGGACTATTCCACCCCCCTACTGCAATAGCACAATCCAGTTGCCTAGCTCACCATAATCACATAAGCTCTATTTTTCAGGGGTAATTGTTATTCACAGCAGAAGCAGCAACAACAGCACAACAATCTTTTTACCTCACCACAATGAGAGACGAACATGTTTTATGATTTGCAACATCAGTAAATAAAGTTGGTGCATTACCACATATGAGTCTTTTGACGTAATTCATGTATATGTTTATAAAAACTGGTCATACTGACATAACAGTGTGAATTCATAAAAAAGTCTCAGCCACAGGATGACAGACATTCAGCCACATGCAATTTTCCTCTTGTTCCTTCTTTCAGCACATAGAGGCAACAACAGCCAACGGCAAAAAATTAAAACAAAAATCGATTTAAAGTGCATCATCACACACAGTCTCTCGATGCACTTTAAAACTGGACAAATAAAAAACAGACACAATCAACACTAAACTAATAACGAAATAATGAGGTCATGTATGTTCACTTTCTGTACTATATTTAGTTTTTTTTAATACTGTGTGGTTTTGTCTTCTGACTAGATGAACCACAAAGATGTCACCATTTTTCCTTCACACTGTGGAGGCAAACAGCTCTGTGTGTGTCACAGACATACAACATGTTTTCTATCAGTTCAGCCTTGGCTGAGCTTGTAGTCTTAAGCGTTCTGCATCATAACCACAAACATGTTCCAATAGATCAGTCTTATTTATTATTAGGTATATAACACGAATTTACTGTGGTTTCCAAATGTATCTCGTCTAAACGTGTAAGAAGATGTCGTGTGACACCTGCACAACTTCTGATGAAACCAGTTCCCCCGCTCTACCACCTTCATACTAAAAAAGCCAACGGGTGAACTTCACATTCATATATAATTTGTGAGTTGCACTGAATATAGATGCATAAGACACTGAGATGCTTATTTGTTGCATGTCACATGCCTGAAGCACATGTTCTTTTTTTTTGCAATTCTGATGTTTTATGTGACATGTTCAGCAACAGAAACGCATCTGTGTTCTTTTGTTTCAAGTTACTGTCTCAGCTCCCTGTGTGATCAGTGTGAAGTAGAAGATACTGTAATAAACACTCCGCCTCTTCAGACTCCCTGACAAGAGCCATTGCACCGACACGATCAGACGCACAATGAGGAACTTTTCTGTCATCACACTTTTCCTTCTCTACAGTCTCAGTAAGTTGTAGCATTAACAAATATCAACTGCAAACATTAAAAGATGCTTGCTGTATTTTGGGTTCCTGTAACTGTGTCAGTCGTGTTGGTTTCAGGTTGGATCTGTGTCTCAGTGTCCGACTTTGACAATGTGGACGTTCAGTCTGGTCAACAAGTCACACTGCTGTGCTCCAACTTTTCCAGTTCTCCAACTCACATAATCTGGTTCCGAGTGGTCAAGAAACTGAAGCCCCACTGTGTTTGTTTTTTTTACACGTCTTCTGAACCTGCTTCATTCTGTGAAGGATTTAAAAACAGCAGATTTGAAGCAACAACCAACGTCTCTACTCTCTTCCTCACAATCAAACAAGTGGATTTATCTGATGCTGGACTTTATTTCTGTGGATTTTACTCACAAAAACACACAGTTATTGTCAGTGCAACATATTTAGAGGTTCCAGGTAAGATTGTTTCCTTTTCTGTTTTTGTCAAACACCATATAGGCAAATATTATTGTATAAAATGTTTTTTGGGGGGATGAATTTTATAATGAAAAAGATTGCAGCATATTTTTTGCCAATTTAAAATTTTATGGTTTTTAAAACGTCCGTTTAAATATTACTGAGATCTTGGGGAAATGAAGGTACAACATTAATCTAATTTAACAATCTGTCTTGTAGAAGTGTTTGTAAAGCCGGTGGGTTTGATCCTCGATGGTCTGATTGTCTGCCTCGCTATCGTCATCATTGGTCTTGTTGTTAAAGTCAAGCGGCTTCAGAAAGGTGCTTTTTTTGATATCTTCATATTTTTACTTCCTGTTTTTATGTTGTGCATATAAAGACAAACTCATAACTTCTCTTTATGTCATTCAGCTCATATGGAAGAATAGAATCCACATCAGACAGAGGTGACTTTTATTCAATATTTGAATAAACTCTTTTCCTCGCAAATTTAGCCACAGTATGTGGGATGAGTGACTGAAAACACATTTGTCCACAGAGTCGGGATTCAGATGAACTGAACTATGCTGCAGTCACTTTTCGTGCAAAAACAGAAACAAACCTCAGATCTACACTGGAGAGAAAAATGGAGCCAAATCCTATTTATTCTGCTACCAAGTAGACTGAGGATACACCTGGAGCTGCAGCTCAGAGTGGAGATGATGCTTTATTAATAAACCAGTGGTGTGTGTGTGGTCAGTGGTTGTGCATCACTTTAAACTGTAACATTAAATAAAAATTACATTGTATGCTGTAAATTCTGATTCGTTTTGATAGTTCTGTTACTCTTACTGTGTGCTGTCCTTAAAATAACCTACTTATTTAAGTTTTGCCAACAAGCTGCATTTAAATCTTTTGTATTCCAAATTTATGTCATACATGACTTTCTACTTTGATCACATCGTCTTCGGTCATAGTTTGTTAACCACGCCCCTCCACCCAAAATGAATGAACCTGCTTTTTGTTTATGTTCCAGGCACCGCTGGAACCTTCTTTTTTCCATCTATACTTCTTCCCTAGGCTCTATCATCCGTTCACATGGCTTTTCCTATCCATGCTATGTGGACAACATGCAGTTCTTCCTGTCTTTGGCGCTGATGACTCTACTGTCTCAACACACATCACTGCCTGTCTCTCTGACATCTCTGCTTGGATCAGAAAAATCAGCTTAACATCTCCAAGACTGAATTATTGTCATTTAGTCACATTACAGTCATCCAGGCTCTTATTCCTCAAGACACTCCATCAATAATCTTATAGAAAAGCCATTCTTCTGTTGACATATATATCTGGGCTTCATCAGCATAACAGTGAAAAGGAAAATTATGGAAATTATGCTTTCTAAGAGTGCTCTCTAAGGGGAGCATATAGATGGAAAAAAGCAGAGGCCAGATCCAGTGTGTCAAAAGCAGCAGATCCAACAGCACCAAGACCACAGTCCCCAGCATCTGTAGCTGGAAAGACTTCATTAAAAATTCCCAGCAGTGCCGACTTGGTGCTGTGAAGAGATTCAAAGCTAGACTGCAAAACCTCAAGAGGGCTGTTTTCCTCTAGAAAATCATTCAACAAAAACTTGGTCAAAGTAAAAACTGCAGGTAACGGGTTGAAAAATACATTGAGTGACATGACGACATGATGACGACAAGTATAAAATGTAATTAGATGTTGGGTTTTATTTAAAGTCTCCGACAAATTGGTCAAGTTTGTCTTATGTGTGTAAGCAGCCTGAGTATTTTAAAGTATCTTGTCATATGATTTTTTAGGGTTGGGGTGTTTTTGGGTGAATGGTGCAGTTATAAAATAGTTAGAGACTGAAAAAGCTGCAAACTATGAGTTTGTAGGGGAACAATTACAGCTGGTTATGAAGTATGTTAACCACATTTTCCAGGATTGGGGTTTCGCTGGGGAACGTTACTGCACGTCATCCAACTTCTTTTCTCCTAAAGAAGCTATTTTCTGTCCAACCTAACTTATAAATAACTAATAAGTAAAAGCAATTCTCCTTATGAAAGATGTTTTAAAAAATGTGTTAACTAGGAAAATATTTTTAAGGGATTTTATTTCCCTTAACAACAACAGGGGGAGCTAAAGGGATTTTATTTCCCTTAAGGGCGACCGGGGGAGTCCCTAACTGGGAGGCGCTGTAGGTATTTGTGTCAGCAGGGACGTTTTTGGAAACGCCTCTTGGAAGATGTCAAATGTAAAACAAACAAATTGCTCAGTGGTCAGAGCACTTCGCTTTTACACATTAATTTCACACAACGCTGCGGTTGCGTTTAGCTCGTTGGTCTCACAATAGTCACAAACAGCAGTCTTGCAACTTTAAGCAATTTCCATTTAGAGGTAATTCTTTTCAACAAGCATTACACACTGGGCAGCTCACAAAAGTTTTATCCCATCACTCAACCGATTCCTCTTTTACTGTAACAGAGTTTCTTTGACTCACAGATGCGCATATAAAGCACATCTCCTACTTAAAAGTAGTATATGGCGGCCAGGTAGCTAACCTGGCAAGCTAAGGAGAAGGTCTGAACATAGGTGAATAAACTGGGACATGCAGAGAATTCACTTAATTCAGGGTGTGGTCTAACAGTTCTGGGACATGCAGCAACCGTAAACCCACCAACACAGGCCTTTAATTTCACAAGCGTAAGGTGACGCTTACTTCTCAAGTTTGCATGCACTCTAACACTTCTTGTTCGAACAACACAGAGTATTAATCATTACCTCACTTCCGTTAGCGGAAGCTTAAACAGTTTCGCTCACCTTTGTCGGCTGGGTGATCGCCCGCGGCGGAGCGAAAATTAATTTCACAAACTCACAAACATTAAATCATGCTTGTACTGAATCGTTACACGATTAAACAAGCCAAACCTCCGATCTATGTTTATCAAAATAGTCAGACAATATAGAATGTACTCATTAGCCGAGTTTATGCAGATGCAATATGTTCGCAATTTCTTCAGATTGACAGACAGAAGTATGAATTCGGCCTCACACGCCGGTCACCAATTGTAGCAATTTGTGTAATTTTCTCTTAATGCAAAAGCATTAATTTCCTCGAGGGGGCAGCAGGTTATTTTTAAGCAAACCAAGCTATAATTAAAATATTACCTGAACCATACCGACGGTCCCACTAGGAACTACAGAATTAAGTAAACAATAGAATTTGACCCAAGGTCAGTCTTTCATCATGAGTTCTTTACCATTTCAGTGACTTTGTCTGATTCTCTGAAGAATGACGAACATAGAACCAATTCTTTTCAATTAATAATTAATCTACAACTACAGAAAATAGAGATAAATGTGAGTATATATGGAATAAATGAATGGACAACAATCATGAAATAAACAGTTCTAAGTGAACAGACAAATGAATCAGGTATGCAAGTGAGTGTGATAATTTTGGGGCTACTGAAAGGAGTGTAGTTACTATTTATCTCTAAGTAACGGAAGAAATACTTGTAACTTTAGAAGGGCTCCCTTATTTTAGCGACTGTTTAGACACCAGACTTTCCATAAAATAAAGAGAGATATTTCTCTTTCCTTGTGCTGCTGCAGGTCGTTCTGCCGTATTCGGCGTAAGTCGGTACCGTTCCGCGGCCTAAGGGCGAGAGGTGGGTCCTCACTTCCGGCAGGATAATATTTGATAAAAATCTTAGTGAGGTTTCGGCTAGAATCATTGGAATGTCTCCCTATTCGTACAAAACAAAAATCGAAGTTTGCTTGGGATTCCGTTTCAAAAAGGGAGTTACAAAAATGTAAGATTATATATATACAGTATATAGAAAGTTTGTCTTGCCAAACAAAAGAAAGTATAAGTAGAACGACGAGCAAAGTTGCGTTCTCGACTACGCAAAGTAGAAAAATTAAGAGGCGAGGAGAGAAAAGCGGCCGAGAAGGAGAGCGCTGAAGAATAAAACAAAAGAAAATCCAAGAGAAGAGGGCAAACAAAGAAGCCTTTTCTCCTCTATACCTGGGTAGTGACCTGACATCCAAGGGTCATTTCAAAGTGAATCCGCTTTGTCTGACAATTCTTATTTCAGTCATACATTATCGGGGCATAATTAACGAATCGTAGCGTGAATTATTAAAACATGACATGATAACGTTTATGTACCTGAGCGGGTGTATACACGGGGTGAATGAATATATAACATGTATGCGTAATGTACAGTATCGATAGAAGAAAATGACATTGTATATTATCTTTTACAGTAAAACAAGACAAATACGGCCTGTGACATGGTGAGCCCCGCTTAGGGTGCACCTGTAATTCCCCGCAGCGGTTGGCAATGTTGTGCCGTGTTACTCTTTTTCATCATTCCTGGATAAAATTTTCTAATTTGCAGCTATGGGAATTTTCGGCCTATAATACCATCAGATTAGCGTTAATGGCTGGGGTGTCAGCCGGAGATGTGGATTCTGTCTGCGATCCTTGGAACAGATGTGGGGAGGTATAGAAAAACAAAGCTTTTCTGTTCCTTGTCTTTGGGGATGTTGGAGAAACACTTTTACCTCAGGACAAAAGAACGTAGTTCAGGTCCAGCCTTTTCATCACACAGATATGGATGCTACACCCACTAGTGTTCTCACCCGGAGGGCGAACCTCTTGAATCCACTGGTGTCATCGGGACAGTTGATGAGGTTGACCATAGTGCCTGTAAGGCTGGTCATAGTATCAGTCTAAGGCTGCAATGAGTCAGTGTAAGAGTTAGCTATAAGCAGTGGTGGTCTACCAAAACCTGGTACTTACGCTCTGTAGCAGTGGGAAGAACATGTTTTATGATTTGCAACATCAGTAAATAAAGTAAACAGCTGGTGCATTACCACATATGAGTCTTTTGACCTAATTGATGTATATGTTTTTGAAACTGGTCATACTGACATAATAGTGTCAGTTCATAAAGAAGTATCAGCCACAGGATGACAGACCTTCAGGCGCATGCAGTTTTCTTCTGGTTCCTTCTTTCAGCACATAGAGGCAACAACAGCCAACGGCAAAAAACAAAGACAAAAATCGTTTTAAAGTGCATCATCACACACAGTCTCTCGATGCACTTTAAAACTGGACAAATAAAAAACAGACCATAATGAAATGAACACTAAACTAAAAATGAAATAATGAGGTCATGTATGTTCACTTACTGTACTATTGTACAGTACTGTACTATTTAGGTTTTTTTTTATGACTTAATGAACCACAAAGATGTCGCCACCATTTTTCTATCACGCTGTGGAGGCAAACAGCTCTGTGTGTGTCACAGACATACAACATGTTTTCTATCAGTTCAGCCTTGGCTGAGCTTGTAGTCTTAAGCGTTCTGCATCATAACCACAAACATGTTCCAATAGATCAGTCTTATTTATTATTAGGTATATAAGACAAACTTACTGTGGTTTCCAAATGTATTTCTTCTAAACATGTAAGAAGATGTCGCGTGACACCTGCACAACTTCTGATGAAACCAGTTCCCCCCGCTCTACCAGCTACATACTAAAAAAGCCAACGGGTTAACTTCACATTAACATATAATTTCTTAGTTGCATTAACAAATACAGATGCAAAGGACCCGGAGATGCTTATTTGTTGCATGTCACATGCCTGAAGCACATGTTCTGTTTTTCTTGCAATTCGGATGTTTTATGTGACATGTTCAGCAACAGAAACACATCTGTGTTCTTTTGTTTCAAGTTACTGTCTCAGCTCCCTGTGTGATCAGTGTGAAGTAGAAGATACTGTAATAAACACTCCGCCTCTTCAGACTCCCTGACAAGAGCCATTGCACCGACACGATCAGACGCACAATGAGCAACTTTTCTGTCATCACACTTTTCCTTCTCTACAGTCTCAGTAAGTTGTAGCATTAACAAATATCAACTGCAAACATTAAAAGATGCTTGCTGTATTTTGGGTTCCTGTAACTGTGTCAGTCGTGTTGGTTTCAGGTTGGATCTGTGTCTCAGTGTCCGACTTTGACGATGTGGACGTTCAGTCTGGTCAACAAGTCACACTGCTGTGCTCCAACTTTTCCAGTTCTCCAACTCACATAATCTGGTTCCGAGTGGTCAAGAAACTGAAGCCCCACTGTGTTTGTTTTTTTTACACGTCTTCTGAACCTGCTTCATTCTGTGAAGGATTTAAAAACAGCAGATATGAAGCAACGACCAACGTCTCTACTCTCTTCCTCACAATCAAACAAGTGGATTTATCTGATGCTGGACTTTATTTCTGTGGATTTTACTCACAAAAACACACAGTTATTGTCAGTGCAACATATTTAGAGGTTCCAGGTAAGATTGTTTCCTTTTCTGTTTTTGTCAAACACCATATAGGCAAATATTATTGCATAAAATGTTTGGGGGGATGAATTTTATAATGAAAAAGATTGCAGCATATTTTTTGCCAATTTAAAATTTTATGGTTTTTAAAACGTCCATTTAAATATTACTGAGATCTTGGGGAAATGAAGGTACAACATTAATCTAATTTAACAATCTGTCTTGTAGAAGTGTTTGTAAAGCCGGTGGGTTTGATCCTCGGTGGTCTGATTGTCTGTCTCGCTATCGTCATCATTGGTCTTGTTGTTAAAGTCAAGTGGCTTCAGAAAGGTGCTTTTTCATTTAGTATTTTTACTTCCTGTTTTTATGTTGTGCATATAAAGACAAACTCATAACTTCTCTTTGTGTCATTCAGCTCATATGGAAGAACAGAATCCACATCAGACAGAGGTGACTTTTATTCAATATTTGAATAAACTCTTTTCCTCCCAAATTTAGCTACAGTATGTGGGATGAGTGACTGAAAACACATTTGTCCACAGAGTCGGGATTCAGATGAACTGAACTATGCTGCAGTGACTTTTCGTGCAAAAACAGAAACAAACCTCAGATCTACACTGGAGAGAAAAATGGAGCCAAATGCTATTTATTCTTCTACCAAGTAGAGTGAGGATACACCTGGAGCTGCAGCTCAGAGTGGAGATGATGCTTTATTAATAAACCAGTGGTGTGTGTGTGGTCAGTGGTTGTACAGCACTTTAAACTGTAACATTAAATAAAAATTACACTGCACGCTGTAAATTCTGATTCGTTTTGATAGTTCTGTTACTCTTACTGTGTGCTGTCTTTCAAATAGCCTACTTATTTAAGTTGTGCCAACAAGCTGCATTAAAATCAAATGTATCTTTAGCATTGTCTTGTAAGCAGCCTGAGTATTTTAAAGTATCTTGTCATATGATTTTTTAGGGTTGGGGTGTTTTTGGGTGAATGGTGCACAGTTATAAAATAGTTAGAGACTGAAAAAGCTGTGAACTATGAGTTTGTAGGGGAACAATTACAGCTGGTTATGAAGTATGTTTACTACATTTTCCAGGATTGGGGTTTCGCTGGGGAACGTTACTGCACGTCATCCAACTTCTCTTCTCCTAGAAGCTATTTTCTGTCCAACCTAACTTATAAATATAAAGTAAAAGCAATTCTCCTTATGAAAGATGTTTAAAAAAATAAAACACTGTGTTATAATTACACTTCCCTTTTTGTATTTGTGATCCATGTGCACAAAGTAACCATCAACTGCAGCTCACGCCTTAAAAACCCGCTTTGCTGTGTGTGTGTGTGTGTATATGTGTGTGTGTGTGTGTGTGTGTGTTAAATCGCCACTGCAGGTTCACAGCAATGACCTTCACTTTAACAACAGCTCTACGTTCCTGCAGCTCCAGGAAGCGCCAGCGGCATCACGGACAGTACTGATTATTATGATATCATAAATAAGGATCCATGTTTGTTTCACACTGTGGCCTGAACATGCTTCATTATTCCTTGTGCAACCTCCTCGGAGGTTGAAGGTGGAACAAGTTACCAAACTCTGCACACTAGATACTGCAGTCAGAACTCCTGTGCATGGAAACAGTCCCCAAGCCAACTTTAAGTAGTCATCTGCTAAATGGCTGAATGAAAGTTTATTGATCAAGAAGGAAATTTTAAAGTGAGGTCCAATGCATCTCATCTCCCTTTCTCAAAATCAAGTGCTGTGATTATTCTGAGTGTGATCTATACTTTATAGTTACCTGGTGGTTAGAGTCAAAAAGCTGCAGAGAGATATTTGATATATATTTTTAATATATTCAATTCTGAAGCAAGGCAGAAGTTAACAAAGAGCCACTGCAGGGAAGTCAGGAACCAAGCAGTTTTGCAGACACGTCTCATCCAAATGACAGAGGTGAAGAGGATCTTTAGTTAAGGTGCAATAAAACTTGTAGAGACTGAGCACCAATAGAAGAATGAAAACTATTTCTGTCAAAGGGACTTCGACTGAATGACGAGTCTAAATACTGCTGTTAGGCAGACCCTTCAGTAAATTTTAAAAACAAATGATAAAATGAGTTTTCATTAAGTGAAAATTTAAAGAAATATGGGTAAAGCTCTGGACTCGCAGTAAAACACAAATCAATTTTGTTGGTTAAAATATGATTCAGGTTAATTTACAAATGTGTGTAGTAGTCTGCGTATTTGAACTTCTTCTGAATTACACTAATGTTTGAATACCCCACCTACTCATATTAATTTTCATAGAAACTCAGGCCAAGAAGTAGCAGCAATCTATCAATCAAGCTTAGTAATAACCCTCAACCTAAACATAGTTTTAACTCATTTGAGAGTCTTACTCAATCTGGAAAACTCAAAATCCACTTCTATTTATTATTGTGTACCGTCCTCCAGTCCCTTATTCTGAATTTTTGTCTCCGGTTGGGGACAGCCACAGAAGACAAGAACTACGTCATCTGGTTGTCTGTCCACCAGCATAAACGACTCTGGTTCGTGCGTCCCCACGGGGCCAGGTGCATGACAGAGGGGCCAGGTGCGTGACCTCCCTCCCACCTGGGGTAGCTTTCAGGTCAGGTTAGCCGGCTAGAGCCCAAGCTAACCGCTAGTTAGCTGCACCAGTTAGGTTAGGCTAGCGTAGCTCAAGCTCCATCAGACATAGTGGCTGCCGCACACCCCACCACGTTGTGCCCAGCGCTACAGTATCTTTCTATAAATCAGATGAAACAACAATTAATTACACTACCAGCATGTCTAAAAGACATAAGAGACGGGACGACCTATAATTTTCTTCTTCTAAACTCAGAGAAAACTGAAGTTATTGTGTTTGGGCCTAAAAGTCCCAGAAAAATGTTGTCCAAACATATTGTTACTTTAGATGACATAACTCTGGCCCCCAGTAGTACTGCAAGGAAACTCAGAGTCATTTTTGACCAGGATTTGTCATTTACCTCACACATAAAACAAATCTCTAGAACAGCCTTCTTCCACCTGCGTAATATTGCAAAAATAAGGAGCATCCTGTCTCAAAGCAATGCTGAAAAACTGGTTCATGTATTTGTTACTTCTAGATTGGACTACTGTAATTCTCTACTTTCAGGCTGCCCCAGTAACTCTCTAAAAAGCCTCCAATTAATCCAAAATGCTGCAGCTAGATTACTGACTGGGATTGGTAAGAGAGATCATATTTCACCTTCATTAGTTTCTCTCCATTGGCTTCCCATTAAATGTAGAATAGAATTTAAAAACCTTCTTCTTACCTGTAAAGCTCTAAACGGTCAAGCTCCATCATACCTAAAAGATCTCCTAGTACCATATCATCCTACTAGACCACTTCAGTCCCAAAATGCAGGCCTACTTATGGTTCCCAGAATATCCAAAAATAGAATGGGAGACAGAGCCTTTAGCTATCAAGCTCCTCTCCTGTGGAACCAGCTCCCAGTCCCAGGAAGCAGACACCCTCTCTACTTTTAAGACTAGGCTCAAAACTTTTCTCTTGCATAAAGTTAATAGTTTGTTACAGTCATGCTGCTATAGGCTTAGACTGCTGGGGGACCAACCCCTGATGCACTGAGACACTTTCCTCCTCTCAGCCCACATTTATATTTCACCACTGTAGTGCATTAACTCTGTGTCTTCTTTCTCGCTCTCTGTCTCCCTCTCTCAGTCCCTGTCTTCAGGTGTCCCCGGCTTTGACGCTGTGGGTCTTCCAGTGCACAGCTACTGGTCGTACCAATCTAACCAATGTTTTGCACTCCCCCCAACCGGTCAAGGCAGATGGTCGCCCACCCTGAGCCTGGTTCTGCAGATGACTGTTGTAAATTGGTGCTATATAAATTAAGTTGAATTGGAAAAAAAGTTGAAATACTGCTAAACCCTTGATCCAAAATAAACTGTGAAGAAAAAAGAAAGTCTGAAAGTGGGAGACAACAAAGACAAAAGTAAATTTTACTGTTATCATCCCCTGACCTTCTCATTGGGACATCATATCCTTTTGCATTTGTATCTAATTGATTGACTACGTGGTTGAACTCTTTTGACTAGTGTTTTGATTTAGGTTTTCACAGTCTGTATTTTTTTCTTCACATTCACCTGCTTGCCCAAGCCTTTAACTGCTTTCTCCGAGGTCCATGTTTGTGCTGATGATTAACTTACCCAGGTAGGTAGGTGAGTTTACGTGTAAGTGTACTGTACATTTAATAAAAATGGGGCAGTTAGGTCTTGCTCATGTTCCCCCATAATGGGATTATTCAACTAAAATTGAAAGAGGTCCAGTTACACAAATATTTTGGAAGCAAAGGTTCAGAAGATTATGTCTAACTATTTACTGTGCTATATTATTAGGTAGCCTGCATGTAATCAACATTTTACTGTTAAATTGAATTAATTCAATAGGTACTTTGTATGCGCCGTACATTATAAAAACTTTTGACAAATTTATTGTTAAGTAACATCAAACTGAACATATATTTACAATGTTATCTAATTTATCAAATAAAAGCAGGGCTGCTTTTCAAAATAAGCAAGAATTAAATGCACAAATAAAGTGCTTAACTTTAAAAAAATTAAATAAAGTAATTTTTTCACTGGCTACACCCAACTGGTATCACCGTCTTTCTTTATCAATTCCTTTGCAACTCGAACTTTCTCTCATCTCCCGGTAATGTTGAGTCTCAAAATTTAACACCTATAATCCACAGAATCAATTGGCTAAGGGAAGTCACATGGGATTGCTTAACTTACATTCAACTGGCCTCTAAAAAACAAGTACCGTAAAGATTACAATAGCACCGGTTAAAATTAAGGTGCTCCGCTAAATCAGGTCTGTAGCTCCGGGTCCGTATGGGACAGCTTCGGGGTCCGGATCCGGACCGTGGTGCACTTGTTAGTGCCCGCTGCCCTATAAGCTTCATTGATGCAGTGTTTTCTGCCTCCAAACTGACTCAGGTAACAAGTGGAACTGCACAGAGTCAGCCTTTAAACTCACGTGTTGGACTTTTACCAAAAAACACATACAGAACATTTTACTGTCATCACTGTGTCTAAAAAAAGCCTGAGTTGGAAATATTGATAGAAATGTTCAAACTAGCAATAATTCAGTAAAAAATCAGTAATTTCCTCTCCTGGGTCCTCTGACACCTTGACCGTATGGAGGACAATCCATAGTCCTTCTCCACAGCCTCCAAGAAGGAGTAAAAAAGTCTTTACATGTAAACTTGTGCGAGTAAATGGTCTGCACTTATATATGCTTTTCTACCTGTCAGTACTCAAAGCGCTTTACACTGCTTCTTATCTACCCATTCACACTCTCAAACACACACACATTCATACACCAATGGATGATGGCCAACACTCACCAGGAGCAACTAAGCAGGGCTCAGTGTCTTGCTCAAGGACACTTTGACATGTGACCAGAGGAGCCAGGGATCAAACCAGCAACTGTAGGGTTGGTGGCTGACCACGCTACCAACTGTGCCACAGTCAGTGCTCTCAAAATTTTTTTGCTTTCAACCATCAACAAATCACCTTTCTTTCTTTCATTACTTTTACACTGAAACACCTTAACACTGAGTCCTTCATTAAACTTTCTTTGCTGTGCTGTTTTACTCACGTATATGTCTCACGTCACTGTGAAAACTACTTTGAGGCTATACGATGACTACAACTCAAATATACTGTATTATGTAAGACATTGGTTTAAGTCCACCTTTAACAAGCAGCTGATTAGTTACACTGACTTTAGTGTATTTTTGTGTGTTTACTTTCCCTGTAAATGTAATTTTCAAATAAACTTTTTTGACCTGATTTTATTTTGTCATTTTAACATCAGTTTAAACACATCAGACTGAAACCCCGCCTCCACCAAATCCCCTCTACAAGTCCTCAGTGATTGCACAGAGATGGCCAGACGCACTATGAGGAGCGTTAGTGGAGTATCAGCTTTACTTCTCTGCTGTGAGTACTGGTAACACCTACGTACAACCGATTAGTGATGTGTACATTTGTGATACTTCATAGAAATGTCCTGTTTGTCTTCTTCCTGCTGTTCTTTTCAGGCTGGATCTCTGTCTCCGGGACTGTGGACGTCCAGCCTGGTCACAGTGTCTCTCTGCAGTGCTCCATTTCCACAAAACAAACTCATACATTCTGGTCCAGACTCGTTAATAGAACCGAGGTCAACTGTATCTCCTCGATGTACGGGTCTGAGGGCAAAGCTTCATTCTGTGATGGCATTCAAAGTAGCAAATATGAAATGAGATCCGACATCTCCACAATCTTTCTAACGATCAAACACGTGGATGTTTCGGACTCTGGACTGTATCTCTGTGGATTTTACCAGAACGGACACACAATACTTCAAGTGGTTGATTTACGCATTCAAGGTAAAAATTAAGCCTTGTCTTTGACTATATATTTTTGACATATTTTATTTTAACTCTCATTACTAATAAATGAAAATCTAAATAAAATGAATGTCATATTTAAAGGTGATGATGAACCCTTTGATGACGATACCACGTTTCAAAGTAAGACAATTCTAGACGTTTTTCTCATTTTTCAAATGATATATGTAAAATACTATTCTGGATTCAGTTTAGTACATTTTAAATGTGGCCACTAAAGACGTTATAATATTTCTTCTAGAAGAGCCTGATGTGTTACCAGACCTGATGGGTTTGACCCTTGGTGTTATTGCTGTTTTCCTGTTACTGATCATCATTGTTCTAACTGTTAAATACAGGAAACTTCAGAAAGGTACTTTGAAAGTTTATATTGGGTTTGGTCACTTGGAGTTATAACATGATAGAAATTTGCCAAACTTCTTATATGGAAAAATGCATTTAACAGTCACAGAGTAAATTAAAAGAGCATTTCTGTGTTTTTTAGCTCATAGCTGCTACTGATCATCATTGTTCTAACGGTTAAATACAGGAAACTTCAGAAAGGTGCTTTAAAAGCTGAATCTGTTTTTGGTTTTAGTGGATTAAAGTTGTACTAATACTCACAAACTTCCTTGCTCATATATCATAACATTATTATTACTGATAAATTATTTTTTTCTCCTTTAGTCACTAATGAAATGCTGAATCTACAAAGAAATAAGGTGAGTTTTCAATTCACGTGAAATGAACAATTGTTATTTCAGGATTATTTGTTTATTCGTTGACTATTGTAAGTTGTTTTATTAGCTCTGAAACCATCAGAAAGCGTATCTCAAGTCCTGAAAGTGACTCTGGGGCCTCTTATTTCCAGATTGTGGACTGTGATGACCTGAAGGCTGCGGCACTGACTTTGTCTTCAACAACAACAGTAAGAAGCAGGAGGCCTGAGACAGAGAGACAAGTGGAGACTGGTGTTGTTTATGCTGCCAGCAGATAGACTCAGAACTGAACCGCTGCTTTGTCAAAGTCAATCTGCTAATGTGATTTTTTGATAATGATGAACAGGTGACGTCACCATCACCATGTCGAAAAGTCAGATTTTGAAATAAAGAATTTCTGTTCATTCTCATCTGTCACTGTGTCTGTGATGGTTATTTTGTCTAAAGAACATGATCAGTGTGATGCAGGAGGACTCAGTAAGAACAGTGTGAAGTACCTCAACTGCAGCGTGAGATGGAGGTGGCAGCAGTGTAGGACTGACTGAGTTCACCTCGCTCGTCTAACAGGAAGAGGCAGCTCAGTGTGGTCTGCCAACAACTGAGGCGAGAATCATGAGGCCTGTTTGGCCAAAACTCTGACAGGGTGATGTCTGAAATTAGTGCTGACTGCAGCCACGTTTTCTTTTGTCAAAGACTGAAAGTCAGAGTTGAGGCTGCAGAAAGTGGGTGTGCCAACTACAAACGCCACTGCTGGAAGTGATCGCATTTTTCAGCTTGAACTGTACAAGAGCAGCATCACGACCCTTCCAGCCTTTTCCACCACTTTCAACTTCTAACTGCTCACTGAGACTTTTAGCTTTGCCCCCTAACTACAATTTTGCCCCTTATGCTGCTCAAATGGGGTTAAGATTTTTAAGGAGAATAATCAAGTTTTCCCTCGTCTTTGATCTAGAGACGATTTAGAAGGATAAGGAATGATCACTGATCAGCAGAATAATCTGTTGGCGGTTAAACATGTTTACATTTTGTTAAATAACTGCATGAAACCAAATGAAAAATGTTTGTAAGAAAAGATTAAATCCCAGTTTTATTAAATGCATACTAGCAATCAAGAAAAGCGGTAACCATGCTCCAAGACAGATAAGTGAAAAGCACGGAAAAAATTTACAATTACAGATTACTACTACTACTACTACTACTACTTCTCTTTCGGCTTTTCCCATCAGGGGTCGCCACAGCGAATCATCCGTTTCCACCTCACTCTATCCTGGGCATCTTCCTCTCTGACACCAGCTAACCTCATGTCCTCTGTTAGGACATCCATATATCTCCTCCTTGGTCGTCCTCTCGCCCTCTTTCCTGGCAGCTCCATCTCCAACATCCTTCTACCAATATATTCACTGTCCCTTCTCTGCACATGTCCAAACCATCTCAATCTGGCCTCTCTGACTTTGTTGCTAACACATGCAACGTGCGCTGTCCCTCTGATGAACTCATTCCTAATTCTGTCCAACCTTGTCACTCCTAAGGAGAACCTCAACATCTTCATCTCTGCTGCTTCCATCTCTGCCTCTTGTCTCTTTCTCACTGCTACTGTCTCCAACCCATAGAGCAGAGCTGGTCTCACTACTGTCCTGTACACCTTTCCTTTGAGTCTTGCTGACACTCTTCTGTCACACAACACTCCTGACACTTTCCTCCACCCATTCCAACCTGCCTGCACTCGCCTCTTCACCTCTTTTCCACACTCCCCATCAGACTGAACTGTTGACCCCAAGTACTTAAACTCCTGCACCTTCTTCACCTCAGCCCCTGTAGCCTCACACTTCTACCTGGATCCTCTCGTTTACACACATGTATTCTGTCTTACTACGACTGACTTTCATACCTCTTCTTTCCAGAGCAAACCTCCACCTCTCCAGCTGTTCCTCCACCTGGTCTCTACTCTCACTGCAAATCACAATGTCATCTGCAAACATCATTGTCCAGGAGATTCCTGTCTGACCTCATCTGTCAACCTGTCCATCAGCATAGCAAACAAGAAGGGGCTCAAAGCCGATCCTTGGTGTAGTCCCACCTCCACCTTGAACTCCTCTGTCTGACCTACGGCACATCTCACCACCGTCATGCTTCTCTCATACATGTCCTGAACTACTCTGACGTACTTCTCTGCCACTCCCGACATCCTCATACAGTACCACAGCTCCTCCCTCGGCACCCTGTCATACGCCTTCTCTAAATCCACAAAGACACAATGCAGCTCCTTCTGACCATCTCTGTACTTTTCCATCAACAATCTCAAAGCGTAAATGGCATCAGTGGTGCTCTTACGGGGCATGAAACCATACTGCTGCTCACAAATCTGTACCTCCTTCCTAAGCCTGGCCTCCACTACTCTTTCCCACAGCTTCATTGTGTGGCTCATCAGCTTTATCCCTCTGTAGTTGCTACAGTTCTGCGTGTCACCCTTGTTCTTAAAGATCGGCACCAGAACGCTTCTCCTCCATTCCTCAGGCATCTTCTCACTCTCTAAAATCCTGTTAAACAGACCTGTCAGAAACTTCACTGCTGTCTCTCCTAGACACTTCCACACCTCCACAGGTACGTCATCAGGACCAACAGCCTTTCCGCTCTTCATCCTTTTCAGAGCCTTCCTCACCTCATCCTTTCTAATCTCTCCTATTTCCTGCTCCACAACATCCACATCTTCCTCCCTTCTTTCCCTGTCATTTTCCTCATTCATCAGCTGCTCAAAATACTCCTTCCATCTTCTCTGCACACTCTCCTGGCTTGTTAGCACCTTTCCATCTCTGTCTTTAATCACCCTTACCTGTTGCACATCTTTCCCATCCCTATCTCTCTGTCTGGCTATCCTGTACAAGTCCTTCTCTCCTTCCTTCATGTCTAACCTGTCATACAGCTCATCGTAAGCTTTCTGTTTGGCCTTTGCCACCTCCCTCTTCACTCTGCGCTGCACTTCCTTGTACTCCTGTCTACTTTCCTCAGTCCTTTCTACATCCCACTTCCTTTTAGCTAACCTCTTCCTCTGGATGCAGTCCTGTACTTCCTCATTCACAATTACATATTACTACATGTTGTTAAAACTCAAACAACCAACCAGAGCAATTTCCCCGACAGGTGAAGAGCATTGGCTCAACAGGTGAGTCCATATATACAACCATGAGTGTGATACATTACCGAGTGAGCAGGGGTGTGTAACCAGGGAAGGAAGCGTGTCCCAGATGTGGGATTGTGAACAGATACATTAGTGACTCGTATTTGTGCATAGAATTTTATCAGCTGGGAACATCTGTTATCCCTTAGTGTGTAACTGTTCTGAAAATGTGATGTCAGAGTGAAAATAGGCGTTTAAAGGACGTGTTCACTGATATTGAACTTGCTTCCTTTGGTTCTACTTTTGGTAGTACAGGTAAATAAATGTCATAAAATGTCACACTGACTTCCCCATATCAAAATATCTCTCTACTTCTAGCTGAAAAATGCTAGAAAAATGCACATTCATAGAAATTTAAATTCCAAACTAAAGCTGTAGAAAGCAAGTTGAAAATTGGTGAAGTTAAGCAAATGAAAAAAACTGTAAAATGGAATGTCATTTATGCTCATAGATTAACTGTAAATTTAAATCGGACGTTCAAGTATCATATTATTCAGTCATTGAGCTCCTGATTTTGTTTTGACAAGTTGTTCACAAGTCATTTCTGTGGTTAGTCTGAAAGGATGGTGAAGAACAGCAACATCACACCTCTATTTCTATCAAACCTGCAAGAGTTCAGAGCTCGGACAGTGTCATTACAGAGAGACGGTCACACACCATGAGGAGCGTCACCTTGGTTCCAGCTCTACTTCTCTGCAGTAAGTGCTGCTGTCGACTTCTTCAACGTCCACTGCCATGACTGATTTAAAGGTTTGTCTTACTTTACCTGCTGAGGACGCAGTGTTTGTTTGTCTTCTTCCTGCTGTTTGTTTCAGGCTGGATCTCTGTCTCCGGGACTGTGGACGTCCAGCCTGGTCACAGTGTCACTCTGCAGTGCTCCAGCACTTTGATCAATGCAACCTACACATTCTGGTCCAGACTCATCAACAGAAGCACAATCAGCTGCATCTCCTATAAATATCAGTTTTATAGCCAGTTTCCTTGTGAGGGGCTTCAAACCAGAAAATATGAAATGAGATCCAGCATCTCCACAATCTTTCTAACAATCAAACACGTCGATGTTTCTGACTCTGGACTGTATCTCTGTGGATTTTACCTGAACGGACACACAATAATTCAAGTAGTAGATCTAAATGTTCAAGGTAAGAATGAAGTCTTATACTTTTAATATGGTCTACTTGTTTATATTTCCTTAATTTTGCTCTCAACATTGATTAAAAAAGATAAATAAACCTAAAATTTATCTAATCGTTGATTTAAGGTAAATCCCAGAATCACACTGAGGTCTCAAGTCCAAGTAAGTTTCTTAAATATTACATATTTATTTCATTTATAAAATATCTGATATAACATATAAGTCATCTGAGTGGAGTCACTAAAGCCAACTGAATTTGTATTTGTTTGTAGAAAAGCCTGACGTGTTATCAAAGGTGATAATTTGGATCTTTGGTGTTGTGACTCTTTTCCTGCTACTGATCATCGTTGTTCTGACTGTTAAACTTCAGAAAGGTACTTTGAGAGCTGAATCTGTCTTTGCTCCTAAATCATAACACTATTATTCAGAATTCATATATTTGAGCCAATCAAGTGTGTTTTCTGTCCTTTAGTCACTAGTGAAAAACTGAATCTACAAAGAAATAAGGTGAGTTTTCAATTCACGTGAAATGAACAATTGTTATTTCAGGATTATTTGTTTATTCGTTGACTATTGTAAGTTGTTTTATTAGCTCTGAAACCATCAGAAAGCGTATCTCAAGTCCTGAAAGTGACTCTGGGGCCTCTTATTTCCAGATTGTGGACTGTGATGACCTGAAGGCTGCGGCACTGACTTTGTCTTCAACAACAACAGTAAGAAGCAGGAGGCCTGAGACAGAGAGACAAGTGGAGACTGGTGTTGTTTATGCTGCCAGCAGATAGACTCAGAACTGAACCGCTGCTTTGTCAAAGTCAATCTGCTAATGTGATTTTTTGATAATGATGAACAGGTGACGTCACCATCACCATGTCGAAAAGTCAGATTTTGAAATAAAGAATTTCTGTTCATTCTCATCTGTCACTGTGTCTGTGATGGTTATTTTGTCTAAAGAACATGATCAGTGTGATGCAGGAGGACTCAGTAAGAACAGTGTGAAGTACCTCAACTGCAGCGTGAGATGGAGGTGGCAGCAGTGTAGGACTGACTGAGTTCACCTCGCTCGTCTAACAGGAAGAGGCAGCTCAGTGTGGTCTGCCAACAACTGAGGCGAGAATCATGAGGCCTGTTTGACCAAAACTCTGACAGGGTGATGTCTGAAATTAGTGCTGACTGCAGCCACGTTTTCTTTTGTCAAAGACTGAAAGTCAGGGTTGAGGCTGCAGAAAGTGGGTGTGCCAACTACAAACGCCACTGCTGGAAGTGATCGCATTTTTCAGCTTGAACTGTACAAGAGCAGCATCACGACCCTTCCAGCCTTTCCCAGCACTTTCAACTTCTAACTGCTCACTGAGACTTTTAGCTTCACCACCAAACTACAATTTTGCCCCTTATGCTGCTCAAATGGGGTTAAGATTTTTAAGCAGAATAATCAAGTTTTCCCTCGTCTTTGATCTAGAGACGATTTAGAAGGATAAGGAATGATCACTGATCAGCAGAATAATCTGTTGGCGGTTAAACATGTTTACATTTTGTTAAATAACTGCATGAAACCAAATGAAAAATGTTTGTAAGAAAAGATTAAATCCCAGTTTTATTAAATGCATACTAGCAATCAAGAAAAGCGGTAACCATGCTCCAAGAGAGCGGAGAGTAAGTTAACAGGTAAGTGAAAAGCACGGAAAAAATTTACAATTACAGATTACTACATGTTGTTAAAACTCAAAAAACCAACCAGGGCAATTTCCCCGACAGGTGAAGAGCATTGGCTCAACAGGTGAGTCCATATATACAACCATGAGTGTGATACATTACCGAGTGAGCAGGGGTGTGTAACCAGGGAAGGAAGCGTGTTCCAGATGTGGGATTGTGAACAGATACATTAGTGACTCGTATTTGTGCATAGAATTTTATCAGCTGGGAACATCTGTTATCCCTTAGTGTGTAACTGTTCTGAAAATGTGATGTCAGAGTGAACATAGGCGTTTAAAGGACGTGTTCACTGATATTGAACTTGCTTCCTTTGGTTCTACTTTTGGTAGTACAGGTAAATAAATGTCATAAAATGTCACACTGACTTCCCTATATCAAAATATCTCTCTACTTCTAGCTGAAAAATGCCTCCAGATGACATCACTTGGAGGATACCATCATTTCAGATTATGTCGTCTCGTTGCTCTTACTATGAATTTTGTAATCATGGTCAATCTGCTCATCCAAATCTCTTCCAGAAGACATCTTCGGAACTCCACAATACCTCAAAGATACCTCCATGTGATGTCATATGGAGGACTTTTTTTAGCTAAAAGCAGAGAAATATTCTAACATGGGGAAGTTAAAGGGAGGTTTAAACTCATTCATAGAAATTTACATTCTAAACTAAAGCTATAGAAAGCAAGTTGAAAATTGGTGAAGTTAAGCAAATGAAAAAAACTGTAAAATGGAATGTCATTTATGCTCATAGATTAACTGTAAGTTTAAATTGGACGTTCAAATATATTATTCAGTCATTGAGCTCCTGATTTTGTTTTAACACGTTGTTCACAAGTCATTTCTGTGGTTAGTCTGAAAGGATGGTGAAGAACAGCAACATCACGCCTCTATTTCTATCAAACCTGCAAGATTTCAGAGCTCGGACAGTGTCATTACAGAGAGACGGTCACACACCATGAGGAGCGTCACCTTGGTTCCAGCTCTACTTCTCTGCAGTAAGTGCTGCTGTTGACTTCTTCAACGTCCACTGTCATGACTGATTTAAAGGTTTGTCTTACTTTACCTGCTGAGGACGCAGTGTTTGTTTGTCTCCTCCCTGCTGTTTGTTTCAGGCTGGATCTCTGTCCCTGGGACTGTGAACGTCCAGCCTGGTCACAGTGTCACTCTGCAGTGCTCCAGCACTTTCATAAATGCAACACACACATTCTGGTCCAGACTCATCAACAGAACCACCATCAGTTCTGTCGCCTCCAAGTACCAGCTGTTTAACAAACATCACTTTGAGAAAATTCTCTGTGGATTTTATCTGAGCGGACAAACAATACTTCAAGTAGTAGATCTAAATGTTCAAAGTAAGAATGAAGTTGTGTCTATTTTTATGACATTATTTTCATGTAATTTCTGTATCTTTGCTCTCAACATTAATCTGTGCAGAACTTATTCAAATCTTTCATTAAAGGCACTGACACATCACAGAATCACACTTAGGTCTCATCTCAAAGTAAGATTCTTAAATATTACCTATTTATTTGTATTTTTAAATGATTAGTCACTAATGGTTCTTACTGTTTGTTTCTTTGTAGCAGAGCCTGATGTGTTGCCCCACCTGATGAGTCTGATCTTTGGTGCTGTGACTGTTTTCCTGCTCCTGATCATCATTGTTCTGACTGTTAAAAACAGGAAACTTCGGAAAGGTGCTTTAAAAGCTGAATCTGTGTTTGGTTTTAGTGGATTAAAGTTGTGCAATAATCACAAACTTGCTTGCTCATATATAATAACATTATTATTCAGAATTCATATATTTGAGCCGATCAAGTGTGCTTCCTGTCCTTTAGTAACTGATGAAAAACTGAATCTACAAAGAAATAAGGTGAGTTTTCAATTCACGTGAAATGAACAATTGTTATTTCAGGATTATTTGTTTAATCGTTGACTATTGTAAGTTGTTTTATTAGCTCTGAAACCATCAGAAAGCGTATCTCAAGTCCTATAAGTGACTCTGGGGCCTCTTATTTCCAGATTGAGGACTGTGATGACCTGAAGGCTGCGGCACTGACTTTGTCTTCAACAACAACAGTAAGAAGCAGGAGGCCTGAGACAGAGAGACAAGTGGAGACTCGTGTTGTTTATGCTGCCAGCAGATAGACTCAGAACTGAACCGCTGCTTTGTCAAAGTCAATCTGCTAATGTGATTTTTTTGATAATGATGAACAGGTGACGTCACCATCACCATGTTGAAAAGTCAGATTTTGAAATAAAGAATTTCTGTTCATTCTCATCTGTCTCTGTGTCTGTGATGGTTATTTTGTCTAAAGAACATGATCAGTGTGATGCAGGAGGAGTCAGTAAAAACAGTGTGAAGTGCCTCACAGGCAGCGTGAGATGGAGGTGGCAGCAGTGTACGACTGACTGAGTTCACCTCACTCGTCTAACAGGAAGAGGCAGCTCAGTGTGGTCTGCCAACAACTGAGGCGAGAATCATGAGGCCTGTTTGACCAAAACTCTGACAGGGTGATGTCTGAAATTAGTGCTGACTGCAGCCCCGTTTTCTTTTGTCAAAGACTGAAAGTCAGACTTGAGGCTGCAGACTGTGGGTGTGCCAACTACAAACGCCACTGCTGGAAGTGATCGCATTTTTCAGCTGGAACTGTACAGCATCACGACCCTTCCAGCCTTTTCCAGCACTTTCAACTTCTAACTGCTCACTGAGACTTTTAGCTTTGCCCCCTAACTACAATTTTGCCCCTTATGCTGCTCAAATGGGGTTAAGATTTTTAAGGAGAATAATCAAGTTTTCCGTCGTCTTTGATCTAGAGACAATATAGAAGGATAAGGAATGATCACTGATCAGCAGAATAATGTGTTGGCAGTTAAACATGTTTACATTTTGTTAAATAACTGCATGAAACCAAATGAAAAATGTTTGTAAGAAAACATTAAATCCCAGTTTTATTTAATGCATACTAGCAATCAAGAAAAGCGGTAAGCATGCTCCAAGAGAGCGGAGAGTAAGTTAACAGGTAAGTGAAAAGCACAGAAAGAATTTACAATTACAGATTACTACATGTTGTTAAAACTCAAACAACCAACCAGAGCAATTTCCCCGACAGGTGAAGAGCATTGGCTCAACAGGTGAGTCCATATATACAACCATGAGTGTGATACATTACCGAGTGAGCAGGGGTGTGTAACCAGGGAAGGAAGCGTGTTCCAGATGTGGGATTGTGAACAGATACATTAGTGACTCGTATTTGTGCATAGAATTTTATCAGCTGGGAACATCTGTTATCCCTTAGTGTGCCGAAGGATTGTTCACTGGTTAATCGTAGCTCTTGTTTTCTAAATTAGTGATTTCTCTGTATATAAACTTGGGACGTAAGATTTGTCTACGCAAACACCTGCTCTCCTGAAACAATTGAACAAACTAGCTAACGCTAACTAAACTTAATCGATCTTGCTTCGTTAGCCTAGCACCTAGAAATGTCTTCCCCGTCTCCTTCTGTCTCTCCTCTGACTTGCTCTGTCTGCCACATGTTTAGTTTTTCCTCGGCCATCTTAGTAATAACAGTACTTGTAATAAATGTGAGGTTATTGCAGCTTTGGAGGCGAGGCTCTCTGAATTGGAAGCTCGGCTCCGCACCATGACAAACAATCCAGCTGGTCAGGCCCCGGTAGCTGGTGCGGACCAACCTAGCATAGCCACTGTTAGCTGTTCCCCAGCAGTACCCGAGCAGCTGGGAAGCCAGGCCGGCTGGGTGATGGTTCGTAAGCGATCTATTTATTATTGTGTACCTTCCTACAGTCCCTTATTCTGAATTTTTGACTGAATTCTCAGATTTTCTAGCCGACTTAGTGCTTAGTACAGATAAAGTCGACATAGTGGGCGATTTTAACATTCATGTAGATACTGACAGTAACTCCCTCAACACGGCATTTACTTCATTATTAGATTCAATTGGTTTCTCTCAAAATGTAAAAGAACCCACTCATTGTTTTAGTCACACCCTAGACCTTGTCCTTGCATACGGCATTGAAATTGATAAGCTAACAGTATTTCCCCATAATTCTGTTCTCTCTGACCATTTCCTAATAACATTTGAATTTAGTTTATTGGACTACACAGCAGCTAGAAAAAAGTTTTGCTTCAGTAGGTGTTTATCTGAAAACACTGTGAACAAATTTAAGGAAATGATCCCTTCATCATTTACTTCAACATGTACCGATATAACTGAGAGTAGCCTCATCAACTGTACTCCTGTACAAGTTGATTACCTGACTGATAATTATGCAGCATCTTTACGTTCCATACTTGATAGTGTTGCCCCTCTAAAGAAGAAGGCAGTAATTCTGAACAGGTGATCTCCATGGTATAGCTCGCAAAACCGCAATTTAAAGCAGGCGTCACGAAGACTAGAAAGGAAGTGGCCTTCCACTCATTCACAAGAATCATGCTTAGCCTGGAAAAAGAGTTTACACTTATACAAATTAGACTCCGTAAAGCCAGAACAGCATATTATTCATCACTAATAGAGGAAAACAAGAACAACCCCCGGTTTCTTTTCAGCACTGTAGCCAGGCTGACTAAGAGCCATAGTTCAGTTGAGACTAGTATTCCCTCAACACTATGTAGCAATGACTTCATGACATTCTTCACAAACAAAATCATAGCTATTAGAAATAAAATTCACCAGACCCTCCCCACAAATACAACAGAATTAGAATCATCAGTAAGTCCTCAGTCCCTTTTAGACTGCTTTGTGCCCATAGATCTTGCTGAGTTAACTTCAACTATTATGGCATCTAAACCAACAACATGTCTGCTAGACCCTATTCCAGTTAGACTGCTCAAAGATGCTCTACCCTTATTAAACACGTTCGTATTAGATATCATTAATCTATCTTTACAAACAGGATATGTACCAAAGGCCTTTAAGGAAGCTGTAATCAAACCTCTACCTAAAAATCCTTGTCTCGATCCAGGTGTCTTAGCCAATTACAGACCAATATCCAATCTCTCATTTATTTCTAAAATACTTGAAAAAGTAGTTGTAAAGCAATTATGTGACCACATGCGCAGAAACGACTTGTTTGAAGAATTTCAGTCAGGATTTAGAGTTCATCATAGCACAGAAACCGCACTGATTAAAGTCACCAACGATCTTCTTCTGGCTTCAGATAACGGACTTGTCTCTATACTAGTTCTGCTAGATCTTAGTGCTGCATTTGATGGCATTAAACACAGAATATTATCACAGAGACTAGAACATGTAATTGGAATTAAAGGAACTGCACTAAATTGGTTTAAATTGTATCGTTCAGATAGATTCCAATTTGTTCGTGTTAATGATGAATCTTCAACATACACAAAAATTTGTTATGGAATTCCACAAGGCTCTGTATTAGGACCAATACTCTTTACTCTATATATGTCTCCCCTTGGCAACATTATTAGAAAACGCAACAATTTTCACTGCTACGCTGATGACACGCAGTTATATCTATCTATGAATAAATAAATTAATCAAACTACAAGCATGTCTAAAAGACATAAGGGACTGGATGACGTATAATTTCCTTCTTCTAAACTCAGATAAAACTGAAGTTATTGTATTTGGGCCTAAAAGTCTAAGAAACATGTTTTCTAACCATATTGTTACTTTAGATGACATAACTCTGGCCCCCCAGTAGTACTGCAAGGAATCTCTGAGTCAGAACAGGATTTGTCATTTACCTCACACATAAAACAAATCTCTAGAACAGCCTTCTTCCACCCAAGAAACATTGCCAAAATTAGGAGCATCCTGTCTCAAAGCGATGCTGAAAAACTGGTTCATGCATTTGTTACTTCTAGATTGGACTATTCTAATTCTCTACTTTCGGGCTGCCCAGTAACTCTCTAAAAAGCCTCGAATTAATCCAAAATGCTGCAGCAAGATTACTGACTGGGATTGGTAAGAGAGATCATATTTCACCCTCATTAGCTTCTCTCCATTGGCTTCCCATTAAATGTAGAATAGAATTTAAAACCCTTCTTCTTACCTATAAAGCTTTAAACGGTCAAGCTCCATCATATCTAAAAGAGTCTCCTAGTACCATATAATCCTACTAGACCACTTTGGTCCCAAAAAGTAGGCCTACTTGTAGTTCCCAGAATTTCCAAAAATACAATGGGAGGCAGAGCCTTTAGCTATCAAGCTCCTCTCCTGTGGAACCAGCTCCCAGTCCAGATTCGGGAAGCAGACACCCTCTCTATTTTTAAGACTAGGCTCAAAACCTTCCTCTTCGATAAAGCTTATAGTTGGTTATAGTCATGCTGCTATAGGCTTAGACTGCTGGGGGAATCTGCACTGAGCCACTTCCTCTTCTCTTCATTCTCTCCTCTCACCCCACATCTATAATGTCACCACTGTATGACATTAACTCTGTATCTTCTTTGTCCCGTAGTCGTCTTTCTCCTCTGTCTCCCTCTCTCTGTCCCTGTCCTCAGGTGTCCCCGGATTTGGCACTGTGTGTCCTCCCGTGCGCAGCTACTGGTCCTACCAACCTGCTCAATGGTTTGTTGTTGCTTTCGTTGCTCTGTTCTTTTCTCTCTCCACTTTCCACTCACCCCAACCGATCAAGGCAGATGGCCGCCCACCCTGAGCCTGGTTCTGCTGGAGGTTTCTTCCGTTAAAGGAAGTTCTTCCTCTCCACTTTTGCCTATAGCTGCTCAAGGGGGATTTGTTGGGTTTTCTCTAACTGTTTGTATAGTCTTGCCTTTATTATGTAAAGTGCCCTGAGATGACCTTGTTGTAAATTGGCGCTATATAAATAAAGTTGAATTGAACACCATGAGGAGCGTCACCTTGGTTCCAGCTCTACTTCTCTGCAGTAAGTGCTGCTGTTGACTTCTTCAATGTCCACTGTCATGACTGATTTAAAGGTTTGTCTTACTTTACCTGCTGAGGACGCAGTGTTTGTTTGTCTCTTTCCTGCTGTTTGTTTCAGGCTGGATCTCTGTCTCTGGGACTGTGGACGTCCAGCCTGGTCACAGTGTCACTCTGCAATGCTCCAGCACTTTCATAAATGCAACACACACATTCTGGTCCAGACTCATCAACAGAACCACCATCAGTTCTGTCGCCTCCAAGTACCAGATGTTTGACAAATATCACTTTGAGAAAATTCAAAGTAGCAAATATGAAAGTAGATCCAGCATCTCCACAATCTTTCTGACAATCAAACACGTGGATGTCTCTGACTCTGGACTGTATCTCTGTGGATTTTATCTGAGCGGACAAACAATACTTCAAGTAGTAGATCTAAATGTTCAAAGTAAGAATGAAGTTGTGTCTATTTTTATGACATTATTTTCATGTAATTTCTGTATCTTTGCTCTCAACATTAATCTGTGGAGAACTTATTCAAATCTTTCATTAAAGGCACTGACACATCACAGAATCACACTTAGGTCTCATCTCAAAGTAAGATTCTTAAATATTACCTATTTATTTGTATTTTTAAATGATTAGTCACTAATGGTTCTTACTGTTTGTTTCTTTGTAGCAGAGCCTGATGTGTTACCCGACCTGATGAGTCTGATCTTTGGTGCTGTGACTGTTTTCCTGCTCCTGATCATCATTGTTCTGACTGTTAAAAACAGGAAACTTCGGAAAGGTGCTTTAAAAGCTGAATCTGTGTTTGGTTTTAGTGGATTAAAGTTGTGCAATAATCACAAACTTTCTTGCTCCTATATAATAACATTATTATTCAGAATTCATATATTTGAGCCAATCAAGTGTGCTTCCTGTCCTTTAGTAACTGATGAAATGCTGAATCTACAAAGAAATAAGGTGAGTTTTCAATTCACGTGAAATGAACAATTGTTATTTCAGGATTATTTGTTTAATCGTTGACTATTGTAAGTTGTTTTATTAGCTCTGAAACCATCAGAAAGCGTATCTCAAGTCCTATAAGTGACTCTTGGGGCCTCTTATTTCCAGATTGAGGACTGTGATGACCTGAAGGCTGCGGCACTGACTTTGTCTTCAACAACAACAGTAAGAAGCAGGAGGCCTGAGACAGAGAGACAAGTGGAGACTCGTGTTGTTTATGCTGCCAGCAGATAGACTCAGAACGGAACCGCTGCTTTGTCAAAGTCAATCTGCTAATGTGATTTTTTTTATAATGATGAACAGGTGACATCACCATCACCATGTTGAAAAGTCAGATTTCAAAATAAAGAATTTCTGTTCATTCTCATCTGTCTCTGTGTCTGTGATGGTTATTTTGTCTAAAGAACATGATCAGTGTGATGCAGGAGGACTCAGTAAGAACAGTGTGAAGTGCCTCACAGGCAGCGTGAGATGGAGGTGGCAGCAGTGTACGACTGACTGAGTTCACCTCACTCGTCTAACAGGAAGAAGCAGCTCAGTGTGGTC
>JAUPFM010000134.1:0-87717 GCA_033026295.1 Channa striata
CAATGAGTTCTAAAATTTGACAAAGGGGCCGAGCCAAGAACAGATGGATGGTGTGTTATATAAATTACATACAGGATTTGACCTATTAATGATTAATGGTGAATTTAATTACATTTAAGTTGAATAAACACAGCAGAAAAACTCACCATCAGTTTCAGTGGGAACAGTGTTGTTGATCTCTCTGTTTTGTCAGTGCATCAAAGTCTGGAGTAAGTTTTGTTGGATAGATCAGGATAGATCCGAGGTGTTCGTCAGTAATCCTGGATCTGTGACGGGCTTTGTTCATGTTCATAACACTAAATGTCTGCTCACATCTACTTTATCCTGGATACGTTTCAGCAGCCCAACATTTTTTTTCCTGTTAAATTTGGTGATCCATCCGTCGTGACATTGGCAAGTTTACTCCAAGGTAGTTTATGCTTTCGATGGCAGCAGACACCTTGTCATATAAATCCTCTCCCGCGTTGTTCCCTTTAGGGACTTCATGGTCAAAAACTCCTCCGTTATCTCAAAGCTGTCATTTATTCCTCGGATAAAAATTAGGAGCTGCGCTGTGTCTTTGATATCATTACTTTCATCCAGTGCAAGTGAATATAACTGAAATAACTCTGCCTTTTTGTTTAGCTGGCTAGCTATATGTTCATCAATTAGTTCCACACGGCAGTCACAGTCGGACGCGACAAACTGATTTTTTCAAACTTGCCTTGACTTTCCGGACACAGAACACCTGCAGTCTCCACCATGCAGTCTTTCAAAACTCACCTTCGGAGAAAGGCTTGCTAGCTCCTGCTAATTTGAATGCCAGCAAAAAGCTTGCCTTGGTAGTTGACTCCTGAAGCGCAGTTTGTCTGTGAAAAACATTTTGCTGGGTCAGTAAATTGGCTGCAAACCTCTCAGCCGTAGCTGCCCGTTCTTGCGCCGACAGCTTGCTGGCGTAATTGGCATGTTTCGTAGCAAAATGACCGCTAATATTGTACTCTTAAAAACCGCAACACTTTCTTGGCATATCAAGCATACAGCCTTTGATCGGACTTCTTTGAAAAAATATTTTGTTGTCCATTCTGTGTTAAAAACTCGGCACTCACTGTCGACTTTTCTTTTCTTTGATAAACTCATGTTTGTTTTTAGAAGGGGGAAAGCTTTGCGGGGAACCGAGAAGGAGAGTGCTTTTTCTGGGAAAAGCTTAACCGCTGAAGAATAGGGGCAAATGCTCAAGCACGCCATCTATTGGGGAAATGTGGGCATTACAGGAAAAAGTAAATGAACAAGGTTTGCGGTAACGATATTATTAATTTTATATTTTGATATAACTGGGAGATGTTTGGCGGGCCGGATTAAAAAGACCAACGGGCCGTATATGGCCCGCGGGCCGTAGTATGCCCATGTCTGCTCTAACCCATAGAGCAGAGCTGGTCTCACCACTGTCCTGTACACCTTTCTTTGAGTCTTGCTGGTACTCTTCTGTCACACAACACTCCTGACACTTTCCTCCACCCACACCAACCTGCCTGCACTCGCCTCTTCACCTCTTTTCCACACTCCCCATCACACTGAACTGTTGACCCCAAGTACTTAAACTCCTGCACCTTCTACACCTCAGCCCCCTGTAACCTCACGCTTCTACCTGGCTCCCTCTCATTTACACATGTATTCTGTCTTGCTACGACTGACTTTCATGCCTCTTCTTTCCAGAGCAAACCTCCACCTCTCCAGCTGTTTGTCCACCTGCTCTCTACTCTCACTGTAAATCACAATGTCATCTGCAAACATCATTGTCCAGGAAGATTTCTGTCTGACCTCATTTGTCAACCTGTCCATCAGCATAGCAAACAAGAAGGGACTCAAAGCTGATCCTTGGTGTAGTCACACCTCCACCTAGAACTCCTCTGTTTGACCTACGGCACATCTCACCACCGTCATGCATCTCTCATAGATGTCCTGGACTACTCTGACATACTTCTCTGCCACTCCCGACATCCTCATGCAGCACCACAGCTCCTCCCTCGGCACTCTGTCATACGCCTTCTCTAAATCCACAAAGATACAATGCAGCTCCTTCTGACCATCTCTGTACTTTTCCATCAACAACCTCAAAGCGAAAATGGCATCAGTGGTGCTCTTACGGTGCATGAAACCATACTGCTGCTCACAAATCTCCACCTCCTTCCTAAGCCTGGCTTCCACTACTCTTTCCCACAGCTTTATTGTGTGGCTCATCAGCTTTATCCCTCTGTAGTTGCTACAGTTCTGTGTGTCACCCTTGTTCTTAAAGATGCGCTTCTCCTCCATTCCTCAGGCATCTTCTCACTCTCTAAAATCCTGTTAAGCAGACCTGTCAGAAACTTCACTGCAGTCTCTCCTAGACACTTCCACACCTCCACAGGTACATCATCAGGGCCAACAGCCTTTCCGCTCTTCATCCTTTTCAGAGCCTTCCTCACCTCATCCTTCCTAATCTCTGCTATTTCCTGCTCCACAATAGCCACATCTTCCTCCCTTCTTTCCCTGTCATTTTCCTTATTCATCAGCTCCTCAAAATACTCCTTCTATTTTCCTGGCTTGTTAGCACCTTTCCATCTCTGTCTTTAATCACCCTTATCCGTTGCACATCTTTCCTATCTCTATCTCTCTGTCTGGCTATCCTGTACAAGTCCTTCTCTCCTTCCTTCGTGTCTAGCCTGTCATACAGCTCATCGTAAGCTTTCTGTTTGGCCTTTGCCACCTCCCCTCTTCACTCTGCGCTGTGCTTCCTTGTACCCCTGTCTACTTTCCTCAGTCCTTTCTACATCCCACTTCCTTTTAGCCAACCTCTTCCTCTGGATGCGGTCCTGTACTTCCTCATTCCACCACCAAGTGTCTTTATCTTCTTTCCTCTTTCCAGATGTCACACCAAGTACCTTGCTACCTGTTTCCCTGATTACCTCTGCTGTAGTTTCCCAGTCATCTGGAAGCGCTTCCTGACCACCCAAAGCCTGTCTCAACTTCTGCCTGAATTCCTCACAAGTTTCTTCATTCTTTAGCTTCCACCACTTGGTCTTCTTTTCTGACTTTCCTCTCTTCTTCTTCCTGACCACCAGAGTCGTCTTACACACCACCATGTGGTGCTGGCTGGCCACACTCTCTCCTACCACCACTTTACAGTCACTAACCTCTCTTAAATCACCTCGTCTACATAGAATGTAGTCCACCTGTGTACTCCCTCCTCCACTCTTGTATATCACTCTGTGTTCCTCTCTCTCTTCTGGAAGTAAGTGTTGACTTCACCCATTTCCATCCTCTTAGCAAAGTCCACTACCATCTGTCCTTCTGGATTACTTTCCTTTACACCAAACCTGCCCATCACCTCCTCATCACTTCTGTTCCCCTCACCAACATTCCCACTGAAGTCTGCTCAAACAACTACTGTCTCTCCTCTGGGGATACTCTCTACAACCTCATCAGACTCACTCCAGAATCTCTCCTTCTCTTCTAACTCACAGCCAACTTGTGGAGCATACCCACTGACTACGTTCACCATCACCCTTTTGATTTCTAGCTTTAGGCTCATCACCCTGTCTGAGACTCTTTTCACCTCTAGAACATTGTTCACAAACTCCCCCTTCAGGATCACTCCAACTCCGTTTCTCTTCCTATGCACACCATGGTAGAACAGTTTGTATCCTCCTCTAATACTACGTGCTTTGCTACCCTTCCACCTCGTCTCCTGCACACACAGTACATCTACCTTCCTTCTCTGCATCAAGTCTGCCAGCTCTCTACCTTTCCCTGATATTGTTCCAACGTTAAAAGTCCCTACTCTCAGATCTAAGCTCCTGCCTTTCCCCTTCTCTCTCTGACCACGAACCCGTCTGCCTCCTCTCCTTCTTCGACCAACAGTAGTCCTATTTCCACCGGCACCCTGTAGGTTAACAGCACCGGTGGCGGTCATTGTTAACCCAGGCCTCGACCGATCCAGTATGAAAGTGGTATGGATGACTCGCATGGTTGTACTTGGCAAGTTTTACGCCGGATGCCCCTCCTGACGCAACCCTCTCTATTTTTCCGGGCTTGGGACCGGCACAGAAGTTACTGGCTTGCAACCCCTGTGATGAGATTGGGTGTCCAAGCAAAGAATAAAAAAGACGTAACGCTGAAATACAGAAATGATGGGAAACCAAAGAACAGTAACAGTGCCAGGGAAATCGAGATACATATATACGGGATAGTTGTCAGGATTCTATACAGAAAAACAAAGGAAATGATCTAGACTAAGAAATAGGATTTGACCATAGAAAATGCACTGTGAATGCTTCAGTGCTGAAAGGATTTTCCGATCCATGATTTTTGCTAAAATAGCTTATAAAAACTTATAAAAATGTAAAAAAAACACTGAAGGCATTACTCTCTAGCTCACACCTGGTGCAAAATGCTGCAGCTTGAATACTTACCGGCACTCGTAAGTGAGACCATGTTACACCAATACTGGCGGCCCTTCAGTGGCTTCCTGTCCATTTTAGAGTCAAGTTCAAGACTTTATTGTTTGTTTTTAATGGTTTTGCTCCCTTGTATAGCTTAGAAATTCTTCATCCCTATACTCCTGTTTGACCCCTCAGATCTACTGATCAGCTGGTTCTTGAGGCCCGTAAGACCAGGCTCAAAAGCAGAGGTGAAGATGCTTTTCAGTCCCAGGGCCCAGGTTATGGAATAAACTGCCTCTCCGTGTTAGGCAGACCCCAAGTGTGGCGTTTTTTAAGTCACATCTCAGAACCCATTTTTATTCTCTGGCCTATAATTTAGACTGAGATTCGTTTGTGTTTGCGTTTTTATAGCTTTTATGTTGATTTTGTTTTATATATATATATATATATATGTATATATATATATATACATACCGTAAATTCTGGACTATAGAGCGAACCTAAATTTAAGCCGCCCCCGCTAAAATTTAAAAGAAATATATATTTTGTCACATATAAACCGCATCGGACTATAAGCCGCCAATATCCAGGCTGAGAAATAATATCTGTTGTATGCGCTCCTACTCATTGTTCACAGTAGGCATGAGGATGTTCTGTGCGCTGTTTTACCGGCATTACGGTAAAGAGTGCGTTTACGTGTATGTGTGGCTGAATGTACAGAGCCGACAAAAACGTCCTTGTTATAATTAAACGGCTTGTTCCATAGCCAAAGGAGAAGACGTCTCTTATTCTTCACGAATTACGCAGGAGTTGCTGCGCTCAACAAAAGATTTTGTACCATAAGTGTTTATTCATACACCTGAACCTGAATGGTGCCTGTAACAAGGCAGTAAAAGTGCTGATGTTTGCTGTTGTGCGTCTTGGGTTGCATGCGCTAGGAATAAAAACTGGCGCTTTTTTGTTTGCACTGACTTCCATCTACAGCGCCCATCTGAGGGCTGCAGAAAAATTCATAGAAAAGCCGCATCTCTGTAAAAGCCGCATGGTTCAAAACGTCGGAAAAAAGTAGCGGCTTATGGTCCGAAAAATACGGTATATATATATATATAAATGCTGCCCACTGCAATGTTAACATTGTATTAAACAAGCTGTAAACACAAATAGCACTTTTGGCCTCGGACACAGTGTTTGCTGTGCAATGGCTTTGTTGTGGTTTTTATTCCAGTACACCAACTCTGTATAATGGAGTTATTGTAATTTAGTTGATAACAAGCCAGATAAAGCCACAGCAGTGGAGAATATGATCGCTAATGTGCTGAATATATGTTGGGCTGATGTTTTAAGTAAGTTCCGTCTGTGTTGTAGATTTAATCAGTAGCTTTATGTAATCGAATGTTTCTAACAAACAGTCTCTAACTTTTATTCATTATTATGTTGTAGTGGTAGATTTTGAGCATTAAAGTATCTGATCCAATGTTTTCTTATTCTGTCATGCAGAGCTCAGATCAGGTTCATGTACCTCAGGTAACCAAATCCTTTCACTAATGAAAACACTGAAAGTGTACGTTTTCCCATCCCAACAGATGCAGGAGAGTGAGGGAGATGGCAGCTGTGCGGCTTTAGATGTACAATAAGCAGGTTTCCTGGTGTCATGAGCATTTTCAAAGTACATCCTATCTATAGAGCCAATTCAAGGTCTCTGTTTTCGAGTTTGAAGAGCCAAAGGTGTCTTGTCTCATCCTTTTAAGGATATTGGAATTGCTTCTTAAACTGATGTCCTCTGGACTAGAAGCATGTCAGGCAAAGGACATTGTGGGACGGTGCAGGCCAAAGTAGTGAAGTGCGATTATTTCTTCTCCAATCTAATACCACGTAATCCCCAGTTGGGGGAGGACACACTTCACCAGCTGATGGGTTTCAGTCACATGACCTGCAAGCAGAAAACACTGGAAACTCCATAGAACTCCCATATAGACCTGGGAATATTCCCCATTTGACAAGCAACAAATATTTAAATTACATATCAACCAAAGATAAACAGAGATATGAGAACAAACTATAAAAAAGTCTCGGTCTGAGCAGTACCTCTCCTTACACTCCCACCATGATGAAGCTACACAAATTCATACAGATTTATGTATGTATGACATGGATAGTTCCATAATGCTGAAAGTTAAGAAAGATGCACAGTAATTAGATAATTTTAGCTCACAACCTAACGGTTATATTTTTAGGGACAATGGAGGTTACAGAAAGTTCACTGTACTTTCTCTATAAGAACATCACCCAAAAGATTTCAGCACATTTTACTTTTCACACCTTCTTAAATCAGTGAAACTGCTTTTTTGTTTTTGTCAATCTACACTCATTAACCTGTGAAGGCAGAACAAAGCAACTGCAATTGGCTTTACATGACTTAGGCTTCATGCTCCCTAAAAGCCTTGCTGTGGTTTGTGTTTTATTTCTTCAGGTTTCCCCTGTGTAAGTGATTTTGTGCTGGGGTTTGTTCAAAGCAGACATCCTGACTCTCACATGGTAACCCAGCTGTTCCAATACCACAGTCTGTGTCTGGATATGTACTGTAAGAGCTAAGATATGCAACCCAGGTCCCCAGCTGGGAGTTGCACTTGAAGTACATGTTAGCCACAGTCATACAGCTCTTAGGGTGTCTGTCTGTTTTTGAACCACAAAAACAGACAGACAACTGTTATTGGTTTAAGTTTTCTGCATAAGGTAGAATGTCACATGTGCACTTTCCTGGCTAGTATTTTCTGATAAGCATTCAGCTTACTCTCAGCTTTAACTAAACATCAGCGATCCACTGCCCTGCTTCACAGTGGGGGTGGTTCACATTTCTTGTTGATTTCTGTCCAAACATAGTCTTTATAGTTTGGAGCATAAAGTTTAGGTTTGGTCTCATTACTGCAAATGTCTTTGCATCCTTCCAACTTCCCAGGCAGTTGTGTCTGAAATCTTTGTTGGTCTGACCGTGGTTTTGCATCAACAAAACATATCATTTTTCCCTTCTTTATCAGAGTCTCAAGGCTGGCTGTTGTCATTTTAAAATCTTTGGATATGTCTTTCTACGCTTTTCTGATCCTTACAGTGATTTTGCTTTCCCTGAGGGTCAGTATCCAGCAAAATGAATGCAGCCCTAAATTAAACGGGTTAGGCTCCCTCAAGAGGCGAGAAACTCATTGACTGTTCCAACAAAGTAATACACACTAATTACAATCAAACAATTCACAGGGAACCTGAATCCTATTAGGCCAAAAAGTTTTATCAGTGCCATCTGGATGATATTAAGTTATAATATTATTAAAAAAACAATTGATTAAGTGATAATACTGGCTTCATTTTATCACTAGCTTTAATTAAAAAAAAGTTTTATGTATCATAAGTAATGTTTCACAAATTCTGCCATGGGTATAGAAGTGTACTGCACCACTTAAAGAAATGGAAAGAAAGGATGCGTGATGATACAGTACCAATGGGCGATGATGGATGAGAAATGGAAGTAATGAGAGATAAAGTGGTGACACAGATGCTGTGGATAACGCTAATTCAATAACAAGATCAACATCATGTGATGTCTTCTCATGTTGCTAATGGAGCCTCCAAGCTTGCAGATGTACAGTCTGCAACATACAGCCAGTTACCCTGACCCTACTTAACACCAGAGCTGCTTCTTTTTATAAGCACAAACTCTAATGCTAACTTCATTTGCATGTTTAAATATTGAACAACTCCGAAAACATGACAATGTAGCCACCATTAGTGGAGCAGCTGTCACCGTGGAAACTAGCAGCAATCCCTAATCCTGCAAAAAAAGTAAATAAATGATATTAAAATTCAGTTCAGTGCTAACTACTCCACCATCTTGAACTTAGTTTGTGTCCGCGGTGGTTTAGGAAGTCCAATAATTGCTTAGCTTTTGGCACTCTATTTTCCACCACCTGTGTTTTTATATCTATCTTATCTAACAATATGTCTATTCATTGCCCTAAACGCACAGCATGCTGATGATTTTCTCATTTCCATGTGACATTTCCATGTCACATGGTGTGATCATCTCTGACATGATGGGTAAGGTGCGAGATTCTTTTGAGTAATCGCAAAGCCAGAGACGTAACCGAATTACGTCAATTGATTGACCCCATTGGGAAATTGCGTTGCCTTGTTACAGCTGCTCTCTGCCAATCAATTAGCAAGAAAATGTTTTGGTTTTCAGGACTTCCTATTATCTGGATCTTGGAACTTTGGACCTTACTTGGACCTCAGATAGACTTTTGATCATTGAACCTGTTATCTCTCCACCTGCCTCAGCACCGGGCACCTCTCATCAGCTTCAAAAACTCAACCCAGCCCCACCTGGCTCTACAGACTTCCTCCTCTCACCTTCCCCTCAGTAAACCCTGTATTCTAAGTGCACAGGTATTACCCGTACCTGTCTGCTACTAATCTGGCTCTCCTGTCTTCCCAGAGTACCCAGTTGAGCATTCTCACCACCTGAAGACCATCGACACTTCCTGTACCAATGTAATTGGGCCCCAGTGTTTATTTGGTGTGCTTACGCACAAAAATAAAAATAATAATAATAATAATTTGCCATTGGCAGTAAAATGCCAGTTACAGCAGTTCCATCTTTATTAATACCAATGAGATCTGACAGCCTGTTAGGCTGTCATCTGCTGCCCTCAAAAGGGGACAGTGGTGACGATAATTATGTGAAGGATAAAACATGCGTCAAAAGCCAGAAGATTCGCACCTTGAGGCAGGTCACCAAGATGATAATACTGACTCAATGTGCTGCTCTGTTTGCATCAGCTGATGAACTTCCAAAGCACAATCATACCATCCACAGTTGGTATAACCAGTGTCTTAGCAGATCCCGGCTTTACTGTGACCTCCTTTACTGCACTGTAAAGCTACGTGGAGTCAAACAGACAACTTCATTTATATAATGCCATTTTACATCCACCAGTCTGCCTTGATGACTGGGGTGAGTGGCCCTCATGATGGATAAAATGCTCCTTCATAAAATGTTCATATAGGCACTGGTGAAATTGACAACACATTGATCATACAGGTCTTGGTCCTCATGGTTGTGGCCATCAACGAGTCCTGGAAAATTCCAGTTTCATATTTGCTTATCACAGGTATGGATAGATTAGATCACGCCAATGTCATCAATGTCACATCTTTGATGTTTAATACTAAACATCAAAGGAGTGTGGCCACACAGGATAGTGCAGACAGATGACCAAACCACATTTGATAATGAGACATATTTCAGTTTCTTTTGTTACTTTTTAATATTTTTTTTCTATATTTCGATTGATAGTTGCATTAGAGCAGAAACAGTGAGACAATGGCGCCATCATGAGGTAAAATAAACAATTAGTTTCAGTAGACAATACTGTCTCAAAATCTCTCACTACTATGAACACAAAAAAGCCAATAGTACAGTCCCAACAAAAACATAATTACATAAATAAGCCTGAAAACTGTTTTTTATATATATATATATATATATATATATATATATATATATATATAAAAAATTCCCCACTCGCCCCTTCTCTTTGGGGCGGTCTTATTTTCTTCCTTCAAGCTCGGGTCCTCTACCAGAGGCCTGGGAGCTTGAGGGTCCCTATGCAGTATCTTAGCTGTTCCTAGGACTGCGCTCTTCTGACAGAGATCTCAGATGTTGTTCCTGGGATCTGCTGGAGCCACTCTCCCAGTTTGGGGTCACAGCCCCAGGGTTCCTATCACCACGGGCACCACTTGTGCCTTCACCTTCCACATCTTTTCTATCTCCTCTTTCAGCCCTTGGTATTTCTCAAGTTTCTCGTGTTCCTTCTTCCTGATGTTGCTATCGCTCGGGATTGCTACATCTATCACTACAGCCTTGTTCTCCTGTTTGTCCACAACTACTATGTCCGGTTGGTTGGCCATTACCAGTTTGTCAGTCTGTATCTGGAAGTCCCACAGGATCTTAGCTCTGTCATTCTCAACCACCTTTGGAGGTGTGTCCCATCGTGACGGGACTTCCAGTCCGTACTCGGCACAGATGTTCCTGTGTACTATGCCAGCCACTTGGTTATGGCGTTCCATGTATGCCCTGCCTGCTAGCATCTTGCACCCCGCTGTTATGTGCTGGATTGTCTCAGGGCATCTTTGCACAGCCTGCACCTGGGGTCTTGCCTGGTATGGTAGATCCCAGCCTCTATTGATCTTGTTCTCAGAGCCTGCTCCTGTGCTGCTAGGATTAGTGCCTCTGTGCTGTCTTTCAGTCCAGCTTTGTCCAGCCACTGGTAGGATTTTTCAATGTCAGCCACTTCTTCTATCTGCCGGTGATACATACCGTGCAGGGGTTTGTCCTTCCATGATGGATCCTGCTCTTCCTGTCCTTGTTCCTCCTCTGGTTTCTGCTGCCTGAGGTATTCACTAAGCACGTCATCATTTGGGGCCATCTTCCTGATGTATTCACGGAGCTTAGTTGTTTCATCCTGGATAGTGGCTCTGACGCTCACTAGTCCTCGGCCTCCTTCCTTGCGCTTAGCGTACAGTCTCAGGGTGCTGGATTTGGGGTGAAACCCTCCATGCATTGTAAGGAGCTTCCTTGTCTTGATGTCAGTGGCTTCCATCTCCTCCTTTGGCCAGCTTATTATGCCAGCTGGGTACCTGATGACCGGGAGGCGTAGGTGTTGATTGCCCGGACCTTGTTCTTCCCATTCAGCTGACTTCTCAGGACTTGCCTTACTCTCTGGAGGTACTTGGTGGTCGCTGTTTTCCTTGCGGCCTCTTCGTGGTTACCATTTGCCTGCGGGATCCCAAGGTACTTGTAGCTGTCTTCCACATCTGCTATCTTGCCTTCTGGTAGTTCAATCCCCTCAGTTCTGACTACCTTTCCTCTCCTCGCAACCATCCGGCCACACTTGTCCAGTCCGAATGACATTCCGATGTCTTGGCTGTATATCCTGGTGGTATGTATCAGCGAGTCGATGTCTCGTTCGCTTCTGGCATACAGCTTGATGTCATCCATGTAGAGGAGGTGGCTGACGGTTGCTCCATTGCGTAGTCGATATCCGTAACCACTCTTGGCGATGATCTGGCTGGGGTTCAGGCCTATGCAGAACAGCAGCGGGGACAGGGCATCTCCTTGGTATATGCCGCACTTGATGTTGACTTGGGCGATTGGCTGGAAGTTGGCCTCTAGTGTTGTTTTCCACCTTCCCATTGAGTTCTGGATGAAGGCTCTTAGAGTCCTGTTGACCTTGTACAGTTCTAAGCATTCCATGATCCATGTGTGCGGCATCGAGTCGTAGGCTTTCTTGTAGTCAATCCAGGCAGTGCACAGGTTGGTATGTCTGGTCTTGCAGTCTCGGGTGACCGCTTTATCTGCCAGGAGCTGGTGCTTGGCTCCTCTGGTGTTACTACCAATTCCTTTCTGTGCTTTGGTCATGTATTGGTCCACATGCCTGGTCATCTTAGCCGCTATGATGCCCGACAGGAGCTTCCATGTTGTGCAGAGGCAGGTTATTGGGCGGTAGTTGGATGGGACTGCTCCCTTCTGGGGGTCCTTGACGATCAGTACTGTTCGTCCTTCTGTTAGCCATTCAGGGTGGGTTCCATCCTCTATTAGCATGTTCATTTGTGCCGCCAGTCGCTCATGAAGGGAAGTTAGCTTCTTTAGCCAGTAGGCATGGATCATGTCAGGCCCTGGTGCTGTCCAGTTCTTCATGCCTGAGACCCTCTCTTGGATGTCTGCCATTGTGATGGTTACTGGATCTTGTTCAGGAAGGTTGCTGTGGTCTGCTCTCAAGTCCACCAGCCATTGGGCATTGCTGTTATGGGTTGCCTCCTTCTCCCATATGTTCTTCCAGTATTCTTCAGTCTCCAGCCTTGGCGGGTCTGCTCTCGTGTTATTACCCTGCCACTGTGAGTACACCCTGGATGGCTCAGTGGAGAACATCCTGTTTATTCTCCTGGTTTCAACTTCTCGGGTGTATCTCTTCAGCCGGGTAGCCAGGGCTGTGAGCCTTTGTTTGGCAGTCTCAAGGGCCTCAGGTATGGACAGGTTGTTGTATTTCTCAGGCAGGTTGTACTTCTTCATCATGCCTTTCTGTAATTCCGATAGTTGGCTAACTTCTCTCCGTGTTGCCTTGATCTTAGCCTCCAACCTCCGTTTCCATGGGGGATAGTGCACCTTATTATTATTTGTGCTTGTGTTGATCTTATAGCCAAGCACCTCAAGGATCACAGTTGCTGTGCTGTATATCAGCTTGTTGGTCTCAGTGATGGTCGTAGTTGGGATTGTCTGTAGTGCCGCATTAACGTCCTCTAGGAGACTTTCAGAAGGTACTTCACGTATTCTTGGTAACCGGCCACGGGGTTGCCGAGAGTCCATCTTAGCCATGATTTTCAATCTCAGGTCAGCTGCTCTTGCATTAAGCTCTGTTATTGGGGCTTGGAACCCAATCTCCAATTGTGGGGATGATGATGATATCTCCCCTCTGACCATATATATATATATATATATATATATATATATATATATATATATATATATATGTATATATATATATATGTGTATAATTTTCATACTCATGTAACTGTTCTGTTTCAAATTCATAAGGTTTACATACAGTATATAAGAAATTGTGTATTTTGGACTGCCCATCTGGATTACTTTGTCAAGTTTTGTACTGTAGCCTGCACCTTGTTGTAGTAAGTGGTCTTTTAACTGAGTTGAACAAACAGGCGTTTACAAAAAATGTAATACCTGCCTGTCTGTCTGTCTTAGGCTTACTGCAGATGCTGAACAGACATCGACCAGTGTAAGTTGAAGACTTTGTAACGATTTGAGGAAAAGTGTATATCTATATCTAGATGGTCGTCTTAAATTCCAAAAACATACAAGTTAGATTAATGGGTGACTGAACATTTCCCATAGGTTGTCTTTCTATGTTGGCCCTGATGGAGAGCTTTCCTCTAACCTTGTGACGGCTGGGATAAACTCCAGCCCCCCCGACCCTAAACAGTGGTTAAAAATGCTCACAGTCCTGCTACATAGTTTTCATTTTTTTTTGTCATTATATTGTTTTGTCTGCTTTTCTACTTTAATGTCTGGACATCTAGAGCGGATCATACACTTACTGAAAGCTAAACACTCATACATTATCTGTAACCACTGATCTGGTTTAGGGTTGCAGGCTGGAGCCTATCCCAGCAGTGATTGACTGTAATGTTAGCAGTTTGTGCCCTGGTTCCTAAGGCCCACATGTCAAAGTGTCCCCAGAAAAAATACTGAGCATGCAAATCTTTCCAATACCATGTGTTGAAATAAACACAAGGATATGGATGTGCATATCTAAACAGGTTCCAAGACAGCTTAAAATTGGGATCCGGCATTGGGTTCAGAAGTATGAATACATCTGCGGACCAAACATCTGCTGTGGCAACCCCGATCCTAAGGAAAAAAGAAAAAGTATAAAAACAATACATTTTTATGACAGGTGTCCTTAAATGGATTCATAGTTACTTTTTAGAGCAAAATTAAACTGAAAACCATAAGAAGACACAGTTTCAGTTCTATTGTTTGTGGAAAAGGCAATGGGGTTCACATTAACTCTTTCCTCTATGAGTAGCTGGGGAAGGACATTTTTGCCTAGCTCCCAAATATTTCTGTTGCGCACCTTACAAGGTAAATGGTCTGCACTTATATGATGCTTTTCTACCTGTTCGTCCTAAAAGCACTTTACACTGCTTCTTATCTAGTTATTCACAATCACATAGACTCAGGCACTGATGGGGGAGCTGCTATGCAGCTGACCGATGCTCACCAGGAGCAACTAAGTGGGGTTCAGTGTCTTGCTCAAGGAAACTTGTGACCAGAGGAGCCAGGGGATCGAACCAATATTTAATTTAGTTATAACCAACAACTGCACAACAGTCTCCCTCTGGTTCTCTGTCTATCATTTTAGATCGTGTTCTTTAGGTCTGAATCACTGCTCTCTCGCCTTAAGAAGCTGTTTGATATATAAAGTATCAAACAGTATATAAAGCTGCTGCTCCACTGGCCATATGTGGGATTGCACTTTCTGATGGCATACACAACTATTGCTGCTAATCATTGCAGGCAACATGAGTAACTATTTTATATTGTAAAAATCTAGTATATCTAGTGCCAAAACCTGCAGTTCACTTCAGTCCAATCTTTTACCCAGATGACAGCTCCAGACTAACAACCCTGGAACTACTCCACTACGTGCTCAACTGCATTTGTTTTGGGCAATGCTATAAAATGGCTAGATATAGTCTATGTACCTTCATCAGCCATGATAAAAGACAGTACAGATTAAAGCTTGAGGGACGTTACACCACAACATATTCCAGACATATCACAGACCAATGACCAGAATGAGTTTGGGAAACTCATCAGCCAAATTACACTCCCAGATGACCTGAACAACCCTCTATGCCTGGTCTGAAGTCCTCAACAACAGCATTCACAGGGGGGCAAGTACAGAAGACCACCGTAGTGTCATCACAGGAGGTTAGCACTGCTTACAGACATCTTCAATCCATCTCTCATTCAGTTCTCGATGCCAACCCAGTTCAAATCCATTGTAATTCTGCCACTGTCAAAGAGAAAAACTGTGACCTTTTTAAATATAATCGTAGATTGTGGTGAAGTGCTCTGAAAGAATAGTTTGGCCTACATCAAAAAGCCCATCCCTGACACCCTTGACCCACTGCAATTTGCATATCATCAGAACCGGTCCACTGACAATGCCATCAACACTGCCATCCACACAGCTCTCACTGCTCTTGAAAACAAAAATGCATAGGTGAGAATGCTATTTATCGACTACAGTTCAGCATTCAACTTCCTCATACCATACAGGTTGTCCAAAAAGCTCCTCACCATTGGGCTGACACCCTCTTGCTGTGACTGGGTGCTGAACTTCTTAACCAATAGGCCCAGTCAACCAGACTTGGACAAATAACATTTGACATTAGAACTGCAAGTACAGGGACTCCACAGGGATGTTGCTGACAGCAGGCAGCAGAACTGGAAAACAATTTCTCCTTAAATGCAGACAACACCAAGGAGATCATCATTGATCTGAGTAGGAAGGAGCACCCAGCACCACTATACGTCGGTGAGACAGAGGTAGAGAGGGTGAAAACCTTTAAATTCCCCTAAACTATGATCTGCGAGGATCTTACATGGTCTCACAACAGCCAACAAGTTCTAAAGAAAGCCCAGCAGAGACTGTATCTCCGGGGGAGGCTAAAGAAGTTTGGAATGTCAACCAAAATCCTCAACAGCTTTAACAGATACACAGTGGAGAGTGACATCACCAGCTCAGCAGTGTGGCACAGAGACAGCACTGCCAGGGTCATCAGGAGGACTCACCACATCATCAAAGACACAACACACCATCTTTTCACACTCCTGACATTGGGGGCCACTACAGGAGTGTGAAAATATGGACAACAAGTATCTCAAACGGCTTCTATCCCCAAACTATCAGACCCCCTGATACCTCTCTGACACACACATACACACACTGTACCCTTCCCCCAAAAATTTGTATTTATGTTTGGCTGGATGTCAGGACAGGGCCTATCTGAGCTGTCATGTAAATGTTTTGGAATGCTGAAATTGATTAAAGTGGCCCACTAAGTTTTTTACTTAAATAATAAACCTAAATGCTCACATGTTTGAAATCACTGTTTGACATTAGTGACTTGACTGTATATTTTACACCCATGAAAAAAGTCAGAAACTATGGTGAAGCAAGAAAACAATTATAAAAATACAATTACTGAGCTGCAAAGGAGTGTATTTCACATTCATTTGTTTCCCCCAGGTCTAGAAACCAAACTGTGTAGGTATAAGACGTTATAGCAGGTAAGATGTAACCCAGGGTCAGAATTTGGTTATTTAAAGTTGAACCTATTTTATTTGGTATCTCAACTGTTTGTCATTGAAAGTGTTAATCTCATATTTAAATAGAAAAATTCCATGTACGCAAAAGTATTTGTTTACCTTTTTGCTTTCATTTATTATCTTTATCTTATAAATAATATAAAATGTTTGTATAAAATAATATTAAATATAAATAATTTACAATATTATATTTACAATATAATATAATACATTCTTTTATTAGTAACAACCATATTTCTGCATTATTATTTGAGCACTTTAATCACATATAGCAATGCCACGGTACTAGAATATTAGAACTGTAAATCTGTTGAAAATTGTGTTTTTAAATTCTGCGATTTAAGAACTACAAAACCTCCCACGATGCTTTGCGTAGCTACGTCTGTGTCGTCACTTTCCAATATGGCGCTATCTGCGTGGCAATACTAACAGAGAGAGTTGAAGGGAAGGAGGTGTCGTTTCTGTTTTCTTCGTCCGTCTCTCTCGCTGTGTGAGTTATTCTTTTTTAGCATACCCGCTTTAAAAGCGGGAAACACTGTAAATCACGTAAACGCGGTGCCCGTCTCTTCGTGTTAGGTTGGACGTGTATGCTAGGCGGCTACTGTAGCCGTGTAGTAGATGACATGTCATGGGTGTTGCTGGTTGGAACCGAACACTGTTTGCTCTGATTTATCTTCTTTGCGCCGTCGTATCTGTGACGAAGTTCTAGCACTTGGCGTGAACGTACTGCATGAAACCTCCAGTCTGAGACCTGACTGTAGGACACAACACAGGACCAGTCTGATATTAGCCTAGCCTGAGGTTGTCCAGTGCTGCAGATGCTCCGGTATTAGAATCAGCCTTTGTGTGTCTTGTTTGGAATGAATCAAACTGAACAATAACAGTTGTTGAGTTGACTACATTTCCATAAGTGTTGTTTGTGTAAAGCCACTATACAGCCACACTGATTATCCTGAATGAATGACCTTTTCACACATCCACACTATAAGGTGAGAAATCCTGCTGACAGTGAACATAGCAGTATTGTATTAGTTTTCTTATTTACAGGCAGCATTGGAACTTATGAATCTGAAGTGTGCTTATCATTTGTGGTGGCGTATTGGTATGTAGGTGGGCTGACATTTTGTTTTCATTTGTTTCTAGTGCAGCTGTTCACAAAAGCAGCACTTATCCTCCCTCATCAGTTACACTATGGTGTCATTAACCAAGACCCTTCGGGTCGGGACGCGCCATGTCAACTGTCAGTCAGCCAGCATTGGGAGATTTTTCCTTGGCCTTATCTGTCAACCATTATCTGCAGGATTTTGGTCAAATTCACATGTCTAATCGACATCTGCCTTTTAGTAAGTCAGACCACTCTGATTGGCTGTTCAGCTTGCAAATCACTTTTATGAGAAGAAACTAGGGTATTAATAGAACAATTACTATTGTAAGATTTTATCAGATATATTCCTGATTAGAAGGAATTAGAGGACCCTAACCCTGCAAAGGAAACTTATTTAACATCTGCTGATGTATTTTTTTTTATTGTTAGGGCTCTAAATATTATAAGAAATTCACAAGGTAAAAAATGGCTCCCCTATATTTACTTAGATTGAGGAAATCCTATAAGGATGATTTAGGAGTTTTGTCTTGAATTGAATGATGCTACAGTGTGTGGGGGCAGACAGAAGTTACATATAGATGTTGCCTCAAAGTGCTAACACTTTGCATTATTGACAGATTGATCTGACAAAAACATTATTATCTTCTCTTTCTGTTTTGGGTCCTTGTCTGTTTTGATGTAGCTAGATACATTTCACAACCAATTACCAATTCCAAATGTTTTGAAATGGAGTCAGGTTCTGAATAAGTGGCCACATCTCTATCATAACAATTAGTGATGGGCTATATAAATACAAAATTTGACAGTCATTGCATATGTATTTTCTTCATGCGAGAGAATTGCTGGCAGTGTAGGCTGCAAGATAGTTCTGCAGACATTTTGTTAAATAAGCAGCATGAGTGCAGATATTGGCCAGTGCCGGTGTTAATTAAAAGGGTTAAAGATTGCCCCAAAAACTCGCTGGTCGCTACTAAAGAAACACTTAGTCCACTGGTTGTTGTGTTTCATTTGTTCTGTCATCAGTTTCAATCATGAAAGGAACTATACTTACTTACCTGGACTAACTGACGGGTAATCTGAGCCTCAGTGTGACATTTTATGCAGTAAATGAGTAGTCTGCAAGTGTGGTACAGTGAAGGGAAAATAGTGCTCTAGTTAATTGATCTTGGATGTGCTCTTTCTCTTAGACAGATTACAAAAATGTGTGGCCAAATACACTTAGGGGGTATACTGACTTCAGATTTTTTAAAAACCTAATTCCCTGGAGTAAACCTTAAAACTGGAAACATACTGGCCTCACACATCACGGTTCTCTTTTCTCTCAGCAGGAGCAGTCTATTGTGTTGTTTCAACATTGAGTTTAATGTAGATTTTTTTTTTTTCATTATAAAATTATAAGACTTTTCAGAAACATGGACTGGTCTTTTTTTTCCCTTGTCTTTGGAAGGGAAATATAAATGCAAAATTGCCAGTGGTAGTAGTTGTCTTTCGCTCGTACACAACATTCCCCAGAATAGAATTCTACAGCACCTAAAACTGCAGTTCTATTAGCACGTCTCTAAAATAGAGTAAAAACTGAACAGTATAACCATCAGCAAAACTAGGTACACCATATAATGCATTAATTATAGCTAGTTGGAGCAGAAAACAGATATGGGATAATTGTACTGTACTGATACAAACTCTCGCTTCTAGCTGCACTATTGTTGCTGTTTAATGGGGGGTTCTGACCAGTCTGTATGTTTGATGGTTTCAGAACTGAAACGTGTTGATGGGAAGAAGAACATATGGAGAACATTAACTTTGACCAGCAAGCCGGTGAGATGAGTTCTTCAAAAGAGGTAAGATCCAACAAAAATATTATGGCCACTACAGCATTGAAGGGCTACAGCCATCCTCTGTGGCCACAGCATGCCCACCTTTGTTACCATTAGCTGCACACAGTTAACGCATTAAAATAATGTTCACCATCAACCTTCATTCTGACAGAAGTAATGACAATATTTCCAGCTGCTGAACACTTTTCTCTTCAGTGTCAGTTTCCTGTTTATAAGTGCAAGCGCAACATCTGTCAGTATTAAATGTTGGATCAAATCAGTAATAAGATAATAATAAAAATCCTCTATTGTGATGTTTATTCATTTATGTGTTTTTTGCTTTTCTCAGTTGAAAAAAACCAACACAGACAGGAGCAGACCTCACCAGTGTCAGAAGTGTGAGAAATGTTTCAGCCGGATTTGTAGTCTAAGAAGACATGAAGTCACTCACGCTGCAGCAGAACTCTTCCACTGCGAACAATGTGGCAGCAGCTTCAGCCAACAAAATGCATACAAGCTGCACTTGTATACCCACCCTGAAGAAACCCCTTATTGCTGTGACCAATGCGGCATGGACTTCAGTGACCAGAGTTCATACAGAAAACACCTGCGTGACCACACAGGACCATACCAGTGTGAGCAGTGTGAAAAGAGTTTTAGTTACTTCAGTATTTACAAGATACACATGCGTGTCCACACTAAAGAAAAGCCATACTGCTGTGAGCAGTGTCCCAAGAGCTTTAGTTTTTTAAGCTCATACAAACGGCACCTGCTTAGCCACAGTGGTGAGAAGCCTTACCAGTGTGACTTTTGCGGGAAGAGTTTTACTCAGTCGGGCATTTCAGTCTGCATCTGCGGAACCACACGGGGAGAAACCATATGAGTGTAACCAATGTGAAAAGAGTTTCAGTGACTTAAGCAGTTACAAGATTCATATGCGAGTCCACACAGGAGAGAAACCATACTGCTGTGACCAGTGTGGAAGAAGTTTCTCTCAGTTAGGGAATTACAAATCCCACTTGCGAATTCACACTGGAGAAAAGCCATTTCGCTGTGAACTATGTCAGAAAAGTTTCTCTATTTCAAAAACATACAAACAGCATGCGCACCCACACTGGCGAGAAACCACACCAGTGTAAAGAATGTGGGAAAGGTTTTGGTCGCCTAAGCAACTACATGCGCCACCTTCGTATCCACACTGGAGAGCAACCATTTAGCTGTCATCAGTGCGGGAAATGTTTTAACAGTTCGTACAGTTACACCCGCCACCTTCGGGTCCACACTGGAGAAAAGCCATATTGGTGTTCACATTGTAAGAGACTGTTTACGCGCTCGCAGTCCCTGAAGAAACACCGCTGTGTTCAAATAGAAGAAGAAGAGAGCTTGACTGTGTGTAACAAAGAACCTTCATTAAGCTGCTCAATAAAAGAGGAAACAATTGACAAGGATATATCAGACTCTGGGTTACACAGCAACTGTTAGTTTTGATATTTATATGGTAGCTTTGGCATGATAAGTGATCTTTGACCATAAGGAAAGTATTGATTATCATTAGACAAACATCAATTCAAACCCAAATTTTCATTATTAAAAAAATATCCTTTTGAAGTCAGATGTCCTAATAGAAATGTCTTACAAAATTATGTAATATACCAAAGAAGTCATAATTGAGAAAAGCAACAAGTTGAAGCAATCATGTGTGATGAGTAAATGGCTCAGTTTGACTGCAACCTTTGCTAATATTTAAAATGGTACAGTGAGTGAGCATTTTATGTTATTTATTTTTGTAAGTCACCCATTCAAGCGTTCTTTTTGCTTGCCTTTCAATTACAAAAATTACTGTCTCAGTCACAGTAAGAAACCACTGCCATTAGTACAGTCTATAAAAGCATGCTTTATCACTTCACCTGATGGGTCCTGTTCAGTAGAAAATATTTCCTGATAAGTCCAACTCACTGCATGTCCGATTTGTAAATCCTGTACAATCTTAAATAATACTTTTGTAGGTAGGTGATTAATGAATATCTAGCAAGCAAGCAAATGTGAAACAGCGCGGGTGATGAGAACCAGGAACACCCTTTGAAATCTTTCAGAAAGGCTTTTGCTGTATTACAGCTGTCTGAAAGCAGACTCACAACAGGACTAATGTTCATTTCAGTTTCTCTTGTTTCATTTTCTCTTTATATGACATAGTCAGTTATGTTAAGTTCACATATACTAACAGAATAGTATATTACAAATATTGAGTGCTGTATACTGTATCATAATTCTCTAGTATTAGGCTATGGCACTATGAAGGAAGACTATTTCTTGATCATGATCACGCTGTATAATAAATGCTAAAAGTAATGATTGAGGTAACGTCTGAAATAAATGTTTGCATGTGTATAATATTCAGTATATTATAATGTAACAGTGAGAGCATTAAAATTGCATTTCATATGTTTTACAAATTTCCTGTAATACATTCACATGTATTTCATGTACCTGAATGTTAATGAGGAAGGAGGTCCTGGCCTTGTGAAAAAACACTAGTCAGTAGCAGTTTGCACTTTGTTCAAAAGAGCTAGAAGGTTTTTATCAGTGCTTTTCATGTTTCACTCATAATACATATTCTTTTTCCTTTATACCCACCAACTTAGTGTAACTGTCACATCTACGTATTTTCGGTTGGTGATTTCTTCACAAGAAAAATAAATGAATGAATAAAGAAGAATGAGATAAAATCAAATAACATAATAAATATAATAATAAAAAACTGTCTGACTAAGGCTTTAAAAATGCTGCCAGTTTACTTGTCAGCAAATACTTGCTTGGCTGACTTCTAACCTATTCAAGAACATCACAGAATAAGGTATTTTGTAAAGACCTTCTGAAAACTTATATACTTCCAATCCTCCAGCTAAAAATAGGTTGAGGGTTAATTTGGTTAATTTGAGCTTTACTACTATTACTGCTAAGCAGGACGTGAAGCTGTGAGTTGCTACATAAGCGGCACCTTAGTTGGATGTATCTGTTTCCAACCGTGTGGATGAGTCTTGCTTTTAGTAATATCATAGACTGAATTATCCCCATCAGGGTCAAAACCATTAACTCATTTAATACACCTTGGAAAAGGCAGAATATGAAACTAGTGTCACCTCAAAGTCTACAATTGCTATGATGATGTACAACGCAAAATCTACTGGTGTCACAGTATGGGTTGTGAACCCGTGAGATACCATTTATTCTGGTCTATTCTTTTATGTTGACCTGTGCCCATGTCATGTGACAAAACACAATAAAAAGGTTGGCATTTATTAAATATTGAGTGGGAAACAATTGATTTACTTTTGGCACTAAATGCATTTGCAACATTTCTAATTAGAAATATAATGTGTGTATGGTTTGTTTTTACACTTCCCTGCGTTCAAAACAAAAAAAAAGTTTTGATTTCACTGTATCCCAGAGTATGTTTCAGACTCACACATCTTTTGTAGCCACGTATCCCTGCTGTTGTAAACGCTGTAGACCAAATATGTGCATAGATGACCCGCAGTCTTGGTCATAAACTCTGACTACTCCATATAAGTGAATGGGACATGAGCAGAACTCCTATTTGAAAGTTAAATTACGTATCTTTCCCAAATGCCTCATACAAGTCTAAAAAAGTCACTTTCCACCTACGATTTTTCAAAATTCAGTTTGCATTGTGGATCAGCTGTATGTGTCTCTCCTTTCCTTTTCCCTCTCTCCCCCATTCTGTCACCCTGCAGCAAAACAGTGTAACACCCCTGTACTTGGAAATAGACCCAGTGCTCTGCACATCTGTGCAGCTCACGGTGCTGTCCTTGCTGCAGCGGGAATACAAGGAGTGTAGCATCATGAGTTTTACAGAGATGTGACTGAGCGACATGACACCCTAGATGGATTTAAACTGGTTTGGGCTAAAAGGGGACTGAAGGAGAGTGGTAAGAGAAAAGGTGGAGAACTGGCATATTTATTAACGAGAGATTGTGGAAGCCAACGCATGTCTCTGTTAAAGAACAGCTGTGCACTAAGAAAATTGAGTTTCTCGCTGTCGGCATTTGGCCTTATTACATCTTCAACCTGAGCCTCAGTCTGGAGAGGGTCCTTGTTTTGTGGAAGACTTCATGTGTGGTTGCGCTTCCCAAGGTAACTTACGCGAAGGAGCCAAACCACTACAGACCTGTAGCCTTGACCTCCCACCAGATGGCCAGGCTCATCCTCATGCACCTTCGCTCCATGGTGGGCACAGTGTGAGACCCTTTCACCTACCTGTTGCAACGGTCACTGACTCACTTGGAAGCTGCCGGAACCGCTGTGAGGGTCATGTTTTTTGTCTTCTCAAGCGCATTTAATACCATTCAGCCGGCACTATTGCATGGGAAGCTAGAAAGGGCAGGAGTGGATAGACAACTTGCCTCATGGACAACTGATTATCTCACCAACAAGCCACAGTATGTGAAGCTGCAGAACTGTGTGGTGGTCTGCAACACTTGAGCTCCTCAGGTACTGTTACGGCACGGTGTACGGTTACGGGTACGGTGCTCTCACCGTTCCTCTTCACTCTATACACCTCGGACTTCACCTACAACACTAGCAGTTGTCATCTCCAGAAATTCTCTGATGACTCAGCCATAGTTGGTATTTTATCAGATGGGAATGAGCTGGTACAGCTCAGTCATCATGGACTTTGTGGACTGGTGTGAATGCAACCACCCGTGCTCACGGGCGCTATTGGGGGGGGGGATTAGGACGATTCTAAGGGCCCACGAATTTTGGGGGCCCACATAGACTAGCTTTTTTAATAATAAAATTATAAGCAGTAATATATTAGATATCATAAATTTATTTATTTATTTATTACAAATAAGGCTAAATTTCGGCTTATTTCCGCCTCTCCGGGCAAATTACACCCATTTAGCGCATGGTTCCGTCCGTCCACCCGGATCCTATCTGCTACTTGCTGAGCGAGTTCGTCAGAGCGTCAACGGTTAAAGGAGCAATCTCCTCACGGGGAGCCAGTCATAAATCCGTCCAGAAATGACAAGAAAAGTTTGACAAAGCAGAGAGAGAAGAAGGCTGACAATTACAAGTTTTTTTAATAGAAAGGTTCGTGTATTCACGGACGATGGAGCTTCCTTTGCAGTGTAATGTTAGGGCTACTTCCATAGCCCAAACTATAATTTGCTAGCTTCCTTTTTTCCACCACTGAACATAAAAATAATGTCATTTTGAGCAAGCAGGTCATCGGTATGTCATTGAAATCCTGCCTTTAAAAATCGTGTGTGCATCACATTCTGATTGAATCAATTTTACTATCATATGATTCTAATCTCTGTCACGGTCTTACTTAACTCATATAATAAAATGAGAAATGATAATTCAATTCAATTCAATTCAACTTTATTTATATAGCGCCAATTTACAACAAGGTCATCTCAGGGCACTTTACATAATAAAGTCAAGACTATACAAACAGGTAGAGAAAACCCAACAAATCCCCCTTGAGCAGCCATAGGCAACAGTGGAGAGGAAAAACTCTGTTTAACGGAAGAAACCTCCAGCAGAACCAGGCTCAGGGAGGACGGCCATCTGCCTTGACCGGTTGGGCAGAGTGGAAAGTGGAGAGAGAAAAGAACAGAGCAACAAAAGCAACAACAAAACATTGAGCAGGTTAATAGGACCAGTAGCTGCACACTGGAGGACACACAGCGCCAAATCCGGGGACACCTGTGGACAGGGAGAGAGAGAGGGGGAAAGAGAGGGAGAGAGACGACTACGGGACAAAGAAGACACAGAGTTAATGTCATACAGTGGTGACATTATAGATGTGGGGTGAGAGGAGAGAATGAAGAGAAGAGGAAGTGGCACAGTGCAGAGTCCCCAGCAGTCTAAGCCTATAGCAGCATGACTATAACCAACTATAAGCTTTATCAAAAAGGAAGGTTTTGAGCCTAGTCTTAAAAATAGGGAGGGTGTCTGCTTCCCGAATCTGGACTGGGAGCTGGTTCCACAGGAGAGGAGCTTGATAGCTAAAGGCTCTGCCTCCCATTCTATTTTTGGAAATTCTGGGAACCACAAGTAGGCCTGCATTTTGGGACCGAAGTGGTCTAGTAGGATGATATGGTACTAAGAGATCTTTTAAATATGATGGGGCTTGGCCGTTTAAAGCTTTATAGGTAAGAAGAAGGGTTTTAAATTCTATTCTGCATTTAATTGGAAGCCAATGGAGAGAAGCTAATGAAGGTGAAATATGATCTCTCTTACCAATCCCAGTCAGTAATCTTGCTGCAGCATTTTGGATTAATTGGAGGCTTTTAGAGAGTTACTGGGGCAGCCTGAAAGTAGAGAATTACAATAGTCCAATCTAGAAGTAACAAATGCATGAACCAATTTTTCAGCATCGCTTTGGGACAGGATGCTCCTAATTTTGGCAATGTTCCGTAGGTGGAAGAAGGCTGTTCTAGAGATTTGCTTTATCTGTGAGGTAAATGACAAATCCTGGTCAAAAATGACTCCAAGATTCCTTGCAGTACTACTGGGGGCAAGAGTTATGTCGTCTAAAGTAGCGATATGGTTAGAAAACATGTCTCTTAGACTATTAGGCCCAAATACAATAACTTCAGTTTTATCTGAGTTTAGAAGAAGAAAATTATACGTCATCCAGTCCCTTATATCTTTAAGACATGCTTGTAGTTTGATTAATTTATTTGTTTCATCAGGTTTCATAGATAGATATAACTGCGTGTCATCAGCGTAGCAGTGAAAATTTACAGAGTGTTTTCTAATAATGTTGCCAAGGGAGACATATATAGAGTAAAGAGTATTGGTCCTAATACAGAGCCTTGTGGAATTCCATAACTAACTTTTGTGTATGTCGAAGATTCATCATTAACGTGAGTAAATTGGAATCTATCTGATAGATACGATTTAAACCAATTTAGTGCTGTTCCTTTAATTCCAATTACATGTTCTAGTCTCTGTAATAATATTCTGTGATCAATGGTGTCAAATGCAGCACTAAGATCTAGCAGAACTAGTATAGAGACAAGTCCGTTATCTGAAGCCAGAAGAAGATCATTGGTGACTTTAATCAGTGCGGTTTCTGTGCTATGATGAACTCTAAATCCTGACTGAAATTCTTCAAACAGGTCGTTTCTGCGCAGGTGGTCACATAATTGCTTTACAACTACTTTTTCAAGTATTTTAGAAATAAAAGGGAGATTGGATATTGGTCTGTAATTGGCCAAGACATCTGGATCCAGACTAGGTTTTTTAAGTAGAGGTTTGATTACAGCTATCTTATAAGCCTTTGGTAAATATCCTGTTTGTAAGGATAGATTAATGATATCTAATACGAACGTGTCTGATAAGGGTAGAGCATCTTTGAGCAGTCTAACTGGAATAGGGTCTAGCAGACATGTTGTTGGTTTAGATGCCATAATAGTTGAAGTTAATTCAGCAAGGTCTATGGGCACAAAGCAGTCTAAAAGGGACTGAGGACTTGCTGATGATTCTAATTCTGTTGTATTTGTGGGGAGGGTCTGGTGAATTTTATTTCTAATAGCTATGATTTTGTTTGTGAAGAAGGTCATGAAGTCAGTGCTACATAGCGTTGAGGGAATACTAGTCTCAACTGAACTATGGCTCTTAGTCAGCCTGGCTACAGTGCTGAAAAGAAACCGGGGGTTGTTCTTGTTTTGCTCTATTAGTGATGAATAATAAGCTGTTCTGGCTTTACGGAGGCTAATTTGTATAAGTATAAAGTCTTTTTCCAGGCTAGGCGTGATTCTTGTGAATGAGTGGAACGCCACTTCCTTTCTAATCTTCGTGACGCCTGCTTTAAATTGCGGGTGTGCGAGCTATACCATGGAGATCGCCTATTCAGAATTACTGCCTTCTTTTTAGAGGGGCAACACTATCAAGTATGGAACGTAAAGATGCTGCATAATTATCAGTAAGGTAATCAACTTGTACAGGAGTACAGTTAATGAGGCTACTCTCAGTTATATCAGTACATGTTGAAGTAAATGACGAAGGGATCATTTCCTTAAATTTGTTCACAGTGTTTTCAGATAAACACCTACTGAAGCAAAACTTCTTTCTAGCTGCCGTGTAGTCCAATAAACTAAATTCAAATGTTATTAGGAAATGGTCAGAGAGAACAGAATTATGAGGAAATACTGTTAGTTTATCAATTTCAATACCGTATGCAAGGACAAGGTCTAGGGTGTGACTAAAACAGTGAGTGGGTTCATTTACAATTTGAGAGAAACCAATTGAATGTAATAATGAAGTAAATGCTGTGTTGAGGGAGTTACTGTCAGTATCTACATGAATGTTAAAATCGCCCACTATGATGACTTTATCTGCACTAAGCACTAAGTCGGCTAGAAAATCAGAGAATTCAGTCAAAAATTCAGAATAAGGGACTGGAGGACGATACACGATAACAAATAGAAGTGGATTTTGAGTTTTCCAACTTGGGTGTGAAAGTCTCAGAGTAAGACTCTCAAATGAGTTATAACTATGTTTAGGTCTAGGTTCTATCGGTAAGCTTGAGTGATAGATTGCTGCTACTCCTCCACCTCGGCCTGAGCTTCTAGGAACATGATAGTTAATATGACTTGGGGGGGTTGACTCATTTAAACTGACATATTCTTCCTTCTGCAACCAGGTTTCGGTGAGACAAAATAAATCGAATTGATGATCACTTATCAAGTCATTTACTAACAGAGATTTAGATGAGAGAGATCTGATATTTAATAATCCACATTTAAGTGTTTTAGTTTTTTGTTCAGTAAGAGGAGCAGTCCTGATTTTTATTAAGTTATTATGATTAACTCCTCTTGTGATCATTTTTAGTTTGTAAAATTTAGTTAATCGGGGAACAGACACAGTTTCTATAGGAATGTGGGAGTTGTGGGGGGGTAACGGCGGTAAGGATACTGCAGAGAGGCGTGTAGGACTGGATCTCTGCGTCCTAGGCTCAACTCTGGATTGTCAATCTTAAATAAATAAACATGTCAATTTTATTTTTTCTATTTCCTATTAACAGAATACTGTAGTACAGATGATTTAGACACCAAAAATTGTGTTTTTTAGACATGTCAGGGCCAGGATCCTAGCCTGTCAGGGAGGATGTAGAAAGAGCTTTTAAAACAGCTGATGAGCCTCAAGAGAGAATCAGTAGAAGCAGCAGCACAGATGAGGAGGAGGAAGAACAGAGGAGCTCACAGTTTAAGGGAGAGAGTGACACAGTGGATACTGAGCCGTATGAATACAGCTGTGGACAGTACTATGGCTAAACTGCTTTAGATTTTGGACATCTAGCTTGGCTTGAATGTTTGGTGCAGAATGGGGCCCAAAACTGCTAGCGGCGCCCCTGTCTGTGCTTAAACACCAGTAAGACGAAGGAGATGGTGAACCACCGTTCACACCGGTGGAAGTATCTTCTGATACTTATGAGATGTATAACATGCAAATTTCACCGATGTCGGATCAATAAAGATTTACCTTACCTTACCTTTGCCTGTTCGAACTTCCTGACTCTAGTTACAGGAAACAAGTGAATGTAGGCAGTAGTTCAAGAATATGGATGGCAGAAATCTATTTTCAGGCTGATTATGGTAAGTATTTGGTAAGTTTGTATTTGGTAAGAGTATTTGGTAAGGGTGATGGAGGCAGAAACTGTACCAGTAGAACTGTTGGAGAAGGGTGGGTAGAAAGTGGGGGAATGGGTGGCAAAATGACAGTGTCCAGAAATGCTTCAGGGGAGAGCTGGGAGGGCAGAGAGGCTCAAGAGGATCATATTTCTTCTTTTCTAGCTTTTCTCCATTGGCTTCCCATTAAATGTAGAATAGAATTTAAAACCCTTCTTCTTACCTATAAATCTCTAAATGGCCAAGTTCCATCCTACCTAAAAGATCTCCTCGTATCATATCATCCTAATAGACCACTTCAGTCTGAGAATGCAGGCCTACTTGTGGTTCCCAGAATGGGAGGCTGAGCCTTTAGCTATCAGGCTTCTCTCCTGTGGAATCAGCTCCCAGTCCAGATTCGGGAACCCTCTCTACTTTTAAGACTAGGCTCCAAACCTTCCTCTTTGATAAAGCTTATAGTTAGTTCTAGTCCTGCTGCTATAAGCTTAGACTGCTGGGGGACCAACCCCTGATACACAGAGATACTTTTCCTCCTCTCAGCCCACATTTATATGTCACCCCTGTATGAAGTTAACTCTGTGTCTTCTTTGTCCCGTACTCGTCTTTCTCTCTCTTTGTCTCCCTCTCTCTGTCCCTGTCTTCAGGTGTCCCCGGCTTTGGAGCTGTATGTCTTCCAGCGCGCAGCTACTGGTCCTACCAACCTGCCCAATGTTTTCCACTCACCCCAACCAGTCAAGGCAGATGGCCGCCTACCCTGAGCCTGGTTCTGCTGAAGGTTTCTTCCGTTAAAGGGAGTTTTTCCTCTCCACTGTTGCCTACAGCTGCTCAAGGGGGATTTGTTTGGTTTTCTCTAAATGTCTGTGTAGTCTTGACTATATAATGTAAAATGCCTTGAGATGACGTAAATTGGTCCTATATACGTAAATAAAGCTAAATTGAATTTTAAAAATTAATAAGATCAACCTGAAATTACGAAGCACAAAACATTTGTTTACCGTTAAAGAAACCAAAGATATTTCTGCCATGCCAGTAAATTAAGATTCCAGTTTGCCTCCTTGCAGGCAGAATTTTCAGCTCTGGAAATGATAAATCTGATGTGGTCATGTTTTAAACAAATCTATTAGGAATCTGAACTTGCATGTAGGTGATAGTGAAACAAAGCTTTTCAAAGCTACAGACACTCTGGACAAAAAAGGCATCTTAGTTCATCCAACTCACCAGTTTAAGAGCTTTTCTTTGCAGCTACTGGTAATTCTATTCATTCAAGATTTGTCAATATTGTTTTCCACTGGGATTCTCTCCTTTAATTATGAACAAGATTTGTACATTCTGTTACAGTAGTAGCTTGAAGTACATAAACCTGGAAGTATGAGGAGAAGGCTGAGTTTGGATCTTCACTGGAAAACTGCTGAAGTCTGAGGAGTTTCTGCATACTCTGGAATGTAGTTGTCTGGACTGGAGGGAAAGCTGGAGGGCAGCTTTTTTAGAACTAAAATGTAGAGCTTCACTTGTGAATTGTGATTATATGTTTTAGGACTCCAATGTGTGGATTACCTGCAAAACATGAAGGCAAGAAAGCCTTGACTAATCTGACTTAAACTGAAAATAACAAAGTCTCCCTTACCAGTCCAAGTTTTAAAAATTCACAGTTTGACCAGTGCATGCCTATTTTCTCTCTTCTTCTACTGTCAAATTTCCTCTTAACTATTAGCATTATTATTTTGTGTGTCCGATAATGACAACAAGTATCCCAAAATTTAAACTTCAGGCCCAGTCCACTGCTTGTGTTAAACAGTTTCAATTATCATCTTTTAACTAACCAAACAGGAGGGGGGTGACAAGTCCTCTCTTATCAATGTTCAGAGACTTTTCTAAGTGAGATAGACGTGAACACGGATTTAATGTCTATAAATCCTGTCCGGTCTCAGTCTCGGACATATTTAATGATACCGGGCTGATTAATGAAGTTCCCGCTGTTCTGTGTGGATCATGATTTTGCAACATGGGTCAGTGTTTCTTCTCTTTCATATATATATATATATATATATATATATATATATATACAGTATCTGCATCAGATCCCATACATCTGGACGAGGTTACTATTACAGATCACATTACTTTCAGCCAGATTTATTGTTTACAGTATTAATTTATTTTGTTTAGATTTTCAAAAAATTCTAAAAACTTGTGATTTTACCTTTTATAGAATGACTTCATTATACATTCAGTAGTAATGACACATTTTCATTGATGAACTTTTTAAATGATTACTGTTACACATACACAGTTTTTAATGTTACCGTAACTGGATGCTGCAACTACCGGACCCAAAAGCAGAAGCTGAGATGTGCAATAGTGCAGGAAGTTTATTAACAAATGAAACAGTTATATACTTAACAAACATAATACTGAGACTATAATACTCAGAATTTAACAAGCTCCTGAGCTAGTGAGACTGTAATCCTGGTAGATAAGAGACATGTTTAGATATTTTTGATACTGAACACTTTCTAGAGGCATTATTCACTTTTTAATATGCTGTTTATTATGTCCTAAAAGGATTTTGAATTTGAGTTTACATTTTGTTATTATTTCACTATGGCATGTTTTCAATGTAGTCATCTCCGAAGTCAATCATGCGTCTGAGAGCGCTCAGGATCAGAGAGTCCACATCATTATTGATGTCAATTTCATGACTGTAGTTCTTCACAGGAAAGATGCAGTTGACTGGGATTCCCACGGCTGAGCTGAAGTCTGTCATCTGTTAAAGAAACAAAGTTCTGAACTCTTTTTCTGTTCATGTACTAAAAACCCTGATAAAGGCCATCCTGACAGAACTCACCTTCTTCTTCAGGTGTTTGCTCTTATAGACGTTTTTCACGTCCTTCTCAGTTTCACCGCAGGCTGCGTCGATGTTCGTGATGAGCCCCATCTGAGGAATTCCTGCAGAAGTACAAACACATTCAGTGTTTTCTGTAGAGGGGGAGACGAATACTTTATGTATTGAATGTGTTTGTGTGTATTTTATTTCAGAATGTATAGAATGTCCAATATGTATGTATTTAGAAGCTCATAGACATATAAAACATTAAAAGATGGAGCTATGTTATTGTGATCTTATGTGATACTGACTAAATAAGATTTATATCTACATATAGTCATGCATTGTAAAAACTCAACAGTCACAATGTGCTTCACTGTCTCTCTCAGTTATAAGTTGTCTGGTGACTATTGTCCGACATTTTTTGCAATTGCATTGTTGGTCAGATAGATATTATGTTAGTTCTGTCCTTGTTGGACAGATCTATAAAACTGAAAGACAGCCAGACTGCTGGTGACAAATGAACTGTACTGCAAACTGAGCTATTAACATCCCATCAGCATCTGTGGCAGGTACAAAAATGCTAACCAGCTGATTGTCATTTTAGATAAAGATGCTGAGTAGAAAAGTCCCAGATTACTTTAACAAAGATTCATTGTTGGGGCACGGATGTCATGTGCAGCATACAGGAAGAGAACAGCACAGGCCTGAATGTTGACTTCTACTGTGAGGGAATCCAGTGTTTCTGTTACACTGTGCATGGTATTTCCCTGGCATGGTCTGGGTCCACTTGTCTGGTTAGAGGGAAGTATTGCTTCAAATCAGTTAAATGTTAATCATGTTAGTAGTCATTCTATACTGATGGGAATCATTCCAGGATGACACATCCTCCATCAGTTTGATGAATATGTTTTGATCGTCATATCTTAACTGAAAACCTTTGGGAGATTTGGAAGCAAGTCGTTAGACAGTGCTCTTTGCCACCATCATCAAAGTGAGAAAGTAGGTTTAGGAAGGATGGTTTTCAGCAATACAGTAGAGTTCCAGAGACAAAGAATCAATCCAAAGAAGCAGCCAACATGTCAAACTGCACCTATGTTTTTTATTTCTGCTTCATCAGTCTGTATTTCTAACAAACTTACCAAGGTAGGACCAAACCTGTAATGTACTGACTCTGCTCTTACCCAGGTCAGCAGCTGTTTCCCTGATGTTGCTTATCTTCTCCAGAACAGAGTGCTTAGTTTCTGCTGAGTTGGCAGAAATCACACAAACCAGAACATGAACTTTGTCATCTGGAGCAGGGTCTGGGTTATAGCCTCGATCACGGTCTGACAATGGAGATACTGGGTTGAACTGAAAAACAGTGGAAAGTAAAATGTGACATGAAGAATTAATTTTAGTTTTTAGCATAATATTTAATGCATTAATCTGCAGCTAAGGCTTTATTTGCAAATGAGTTAAATAAACTTTTGATTGTAAATAGAACAAAGGCAACATGTTCTTCATAGGTGGCTTAACAGAGTCAAGATCAAATGAATTTAAATGCTGGATCAGGTTATCTGGTTACATTAGTTCTTAAAACCTGCGTAAAAATTTAATTAGAAAAGTCCCATGTTATCATTTGGGATAACTGTGGCCTGTAATGGTTAGGGTTAGTAGAAAAGACAGAGACAAAGAAAGAACTAATTTAATAATGCTGGAAAAATGCAGAAAGAAAAAAGGAATATTTTCTGATAAATTAAGCATGATTTCTGGCACCACGATAGCATGTCTGCTGATCTGATGATGAATCCTTTGTATAATCTGTGCATTATATTCAAAGCAGGTGCAACAAGAACCTGGCAACAGGAGGAAGTAAAGTAACAAGAATATTCTGCCAACTGCTCCCTCTGTATGATTATGAGGCTATGAGACTTTATTACATGTGAAGTAATTTAAATGTATAAATTTCTTTATTTCCTGATTTGTGTTATTCCAAAATTCACTAACGCACATGGAAAAGCGTGTGTGCAAACACAAAATGTTATTCGTAATTGATTAATGTCTCTTTTTTTCTTTTTTTATACTGTGAATTTCAGACTGCTGCTGTTACCACCAATACATTCAAAAACAGTAACAGTTTGTGTTTTGAATGTATTGAAACACGCACACTGTTGCACCACACTTTATAATGCTCATGTAAGAACAGCCTCGAATCTAGCCACAGGGGTTGCAAGCCAGGGACCTCTGTGCCGATCCCAAGCCTGGATAAATAGAGCCCGGGTTAACAGCAACCGCCACTGGTGCTGTTAACCTACAGGGTGCCGGTGGAAATTGGACTACTGTTGGTCGAAGAAGGAGAGGAGGCAGAAGGGTTCGTGGTCAGAGAGAGAATACGAAAAGCAGGAGCTTAGATATGAGAGTAGGGACTCTTAATGTTGGAACAATGACAGGGAAAGGTAGAGAGCTGGCAGACATGATGGAGAGAAGGAAGGTAGATGTACTGTGTGTGCAGGAGATGAGGTGGAAGGGTAGCAAAGCACGTAGTATTGGAGGAGGATACAAACTGTTCTACCATGGTGTGGATAGGAAGAGAAACAGGGTTGGAGTGATCCTGAAGGGGGAGTTTGTGAACAATGTTCTAGAGGTGAAAAGAGTCTCAGACAGGGTGATGAGTCTAAAGCTAGAAATCGAAGGGGTGATGGTGAACGTAGTCAGTGGGTATGCTCCACAAGTTGGCTGTGAGTTAGAAGAGAGGGAGAGATTCTGGAGTGAGTTTGATGAGGTTGTAGAGAGTATCCCCAGAGGAGAGAGAGTAGTTGTTGGAGCAGACTTCAATGGGCATGTTGGTGAGGGGAACAGAGGTGATGAGGAGGTTTGGTGTAAAGGAAAGTAATCCAGAAGGACAGATGGTTGTGGACTTTGCTAAGAGGATGGAAATGGCTGTAGTCAACACTTAGTTCCAAAAGAGAGAGGAACACAGAGTGACATACAAGAGTGGAGGTAGGAGTACAAATGTGAAACCCTATGTAAATATCAGTTGGAAAACCCTTTTCTTTATTCATACATCTGCAGTGAATAAAGTCTCAGTTGTACCTTGTGACCCTCCCTCACATGTCCCTTCATGACCAGTTTGATGTCTTCAGCAGAAACACCAGCATCCGACCCTTCCTCTAGACCCATGATGTCATTGAAGACAAACGGGTAAAATGTTTTAGGTTGTCCTTTTCCTTTCCTGATTTTATGAGTTTCATACTAGAATACAGACACACACACACAAAGATTAAATGCTGTCGTGAAAGACTCATTGTACAAAACAATCAGTTAAGAGATGCAAATCAGTTCACGTTTTAAAATTGGTCAAATTCAACAAAATAAGGGTAAAAACCAGTTCTGCTTACTGCTATGATTTGGATAGTGCTGCTAGTTTAGTAGCTATCCAGGCAGGAGGGTCTGGAACAGTTTGTGTAGAAAACGTGAAAACAAAAAGGCATACATATCCAGAACTGGATCCAGAACTGCCTTTCTTTTGTTTCTAACAACTGACTGGTGCAGTCAGTTATGATAAAAAGATGATAGTCAGCAGGCTTATAGGTATGTATGATTTTTTTGTTTTTCCTGGCAGGTTCCAGAATACTGATGGTTTATCTGTTCAGTTTAAATGGCTTCACCTTTGGTAACAAAGGAGAAGAAAATTTATATGTTTATTATAGAAGAATCAAACCAAAAAAAGGATACATTATTTATGGAGTGTGTAACATGGGACTCTGAGTAGTGTATGCAGTGAATGGATGAGTTAAAGATAAAGTCTGTGCACGTTGTCAAATGAGGAACAAAAAAAAGAACCCAAAACCTGAAAAAGAGTGAGAATGATTTTATGAGCAAGCTCATGTAACTTGGACATTAGCGTCATCTCAGCTGCTGAGTTACAGACGAGCGTTTCAAGGTACTGTTAACTACTGAGATTAGTGTATTTATTATGTGGCAGCATTAAACTCCTGCCAACCATAATCATACCTAGAATGCTGCATTTTCCGAAGAAAAATGTTGAAAGCACGCAGCCTTTTTTGCTGCAAGACTGGAAGCCCTGAAATATTTAGAAGTTAAAGCACATGAAAATAAACTTATTTTCATTGCAGTACCAAATAAATAAAATTATTTATTTATTTATTATTCCACTAAATAAATATGATTAACACAGAGGGAAAAGGTCAGACTGATGGTCCACAGCTCTAAGCTTGTCCTTTACGGTTTCTAACATGACTTTCCTGTTCAGTATTTCATTGACCCCCCTTATGTAGATAATACAGTTTGAAATTCTTAAGACTCTACCTGATCTTTTTATCTCAAAAAGGAAGGAAACTTTGTCAGACAACTGTTATTGCTCATAATACTTTATCATTGCTGCTTTTTGCTGTGAACGTTTTCTTACTCTTGTAGTGAAACTTTTGTCACTGGTGGTGGCACTGGCTGCAGCAGGAATCGACATCCTGCCTCGTAGGATGTTGCTGACAGAGTTGATGAAGCTGGACTTTCCAGCTCCGACGGGTCCATAAAGAAGAATTCTAAGGGATTTGATGTTGCTGTGTTCAGGTTGGTACTTCTGCACATACTGAAGATCTTTCAGTTTGTCTCTGTTAAAAAAATATAAAAATATTTAGTGTTAAAATGCTTAACAGATCTTTTTGTTGATTTTAACATAATTTAACCCCCCCCCCCCCCCGCAAAAAAAGAACCGAAATAAAAATTACAGTCACCAGTCTGTTTAAGTATACATCTGCAGTAACACTATCACAGTATCCAGATATTCAAAACATCATGGACATAGTGTCAGTGCAGAATACTCCACAGACCATGTCTTACTTACAAATTTCCAGACACTACGAACCAATCACAAAGGGTCAACATCTCAAAAAGATAAGATAGTCGTCCATCACAGCAGAATCAGGGCTTGATGGTTTCATTCAACTCATTTGAACAACAATCTCTCCGATACTCACTGGTCTCACATTACATACACTCGCTGACATGTCAATATCTCTGACCACTTGGTCATCACTATGGATACCTGCAAAACTCTCTGTGGTTCTTCTACAGAACCCTGGGTAACCTTCCCCCAAGATGCATGCACTCACATGCATCGGTTTACAGACTAGATACAACCTGGGCTTTGGTTATCATAGGGGCAACACAGGCTAATCAGCCCGGCCAGACTAGAAGCTAAATACCCACCCATAATGCTATGCTAAGCTTCAAGTGCCTCTAGGGGACAAATACAGTGATTTGAATTGAACACAGCTGGTTAACAGATGTGGTATGGTCACAATAAGTCCTCAGCTACACACAGCAGCTACTTGTCAATAAGACACAATCAGTAAAATTTAACTTTTTTCACAGAATGAGAAGAGCGGAAGCTTAAGGAAAATGTTTTGCTTCATTTATCAGGCTAACAACTTTCCAGTTCCTATAAAACCACAAAAAGTAAACTCACCCCCCAAGATCCGAAGAGTGAATCATGTCAACAGGACATTCTTTCTTGAAAGAAGTCCTGTTGACATGATTCAGTTTTCAATTGACCAAATCTTCACCAACTCACCCCCAAGATATCTTCCTCCATGGTTCATTCAAAGCTAAAGAAAAAATACTGAAATGTATTAAATAATTTATAAACATCATGTATGATTGTTTTGATAGTGTGAACCACATTCAGTAATAAAACAACTCAGTGTAAACTTGACATCAATGTGTGTTAATTGTTTGGGACATGGGTGTCATCTTGTGAGATCTTCTTGGTCTGTCTGTTGGTGGGTTGAAGTATTTTGATTATCTGTCATGATTCCTAAAAGCATCACCAATGTGCATATTTCCAGGGTGGATGGGGGTCCTAAAGAGCATGGACACAGCCAATTTGACCTGAAGGTGTGCTTCAGGTGTGGAAAGAGGGGATACTGGGCCAAACACTGTCCAGGTGACAAGAACAGGCAGATGGTGGCTGATTGATATGAGGATGGGGGGGTGGCCGGAGGGAGATGAACTCCCTGGTTGCAGAAGCACACCTACAGATATTCATGAAGAAATGAATCTTTTTCACACACACAAAAAAAAGTAATACAGTTGGAGCATCAAGCTCACTTATAATGAAAAAATCCTCAGCAGCCTTTAACATGCTCACAAGAAGAATGACAACCAATTATGTTACATGCAGTCTAGTGAATTTGCCTACAGAAGATTTGATGGGTCATCCAACAGCATCGGAATGATAATGAATAATTACACTAAGGACCATCAAGGGTACCTGTGGTCACACCTGAAAATAAGAATGAGAACTATTCATATTCACTGTATGACATTAACTCTGTGTCTTCTTTTTCTCCTGTAGTTGTGCTTCTCCCTCTCTGCCCCCGTCTCTCTGTCCCTGTCCTCAGGTGTCCCTGGCTTTGGCGCTGTGTGTCCTCCAGTGTGCAGCTACTGGTCCTATTAACCTGCCCAATGTTTTTTTGTTGCTTTTGTTGCTCTGTTCTTTTCTCTCTCCACTTTCCACTCAGCCCAACCGGTCAAGGCAGATGTCCGCCCACCCTGAGCCTGGTTCTGCCGGAGGTTTCTTCCGTTAAAGGGAGTTTTTCCTCTCCACTGTTTCCTATGGCTTGTTCAAGGGGCATTTGTTGGGTTTTCTCTAAATGTTTATATAGTCTTTACTTTATTATGTACTATGTGTATTATGTAAGTGCCTTGAGATGATTTTGTTGTAAATTGGGTTCAATTAGTTCAATTGAATTGAATTGAAATTGAATTCAGTGTTTTTGACCAACACACACCATTGCTGCATATGAATGGGAAAGGCTTTTCAACTTACTTATGCAATCAGACACAAACAAACAAGGCAGGAACAATCAATACCTGAAACTATTGTGTTATTGTATGTGTGTCTGTTTCACAGGTGTCATTGTGGTAATAGGAGATCAGCTAACAAAGCCAAACAACTTAAGCTGGGCAGATCTGGGGCCTTGGACAGGAGACACAATGGGTTAAAAACAATTTCTTGCACAATCTGTTTTGTTTCATTATGACTTGTAGTCCATCAGAAGAAACATGCAACACAAACAGAGCACTAGGTCCAACATCAGGCAGAACATGGCTACACAGAAATGGAAGTCAAAATTACAACGTGAAAATCAGAAGGCCAACTACCTAGGTCATGTGCTCACAAAGGGACCAAAGGTTACTCTCTCCTGCAGCTTAACAGCTTAGCTTTTTGGGAATGACCTCAGTTTATTCCCAACTACACATACAGAGAGGCCCCATTTGCTAATATGGCAGACAGGGACGCCACTAGCAGTTTTGGGCCCTATGAAAAAATTTGAAGTTGGGCCCTTTAACTTCACCCATTCTGCACCCAACATTCAAACCAAGCTAGATATTCAAAATCTAAAGCAGTTTAGCCATAGTACTGTCCACAGCTGTGGTCATACGGCTCAGTATCCACTCTGTCACGCTCTCCCTTAAACTTTGAGCTCCTCTCTTCTTCCTCCTCCTCCTCATTTGTGCTGCTGCTTCTACTGATTCTCTCTTGAGGCTCATTGGCTGTTTTAAAAGCTCTTTCTACGTCCTCACTGACAGGCTGATTAACGAGGATCCTGGATCTGACATATCTAAAAAACATCATTCTGTACATGTCTAGATTGTCTGTACTACAGTATTCTGTTAATAGGAAATAGAAAAAATAAAACTGACGTGTTTATTTATCATTACTCATTTTATTTTATGAGTTAAGTAAGACCAAGACAGAGATTAAAATCATATGATAGTAAAATTAATTCAATCAGAATGCGATGCACACATGATTTTTAAAGGCAGGATTTCAGTGACGGATCCGGGTGGACGGACAGAACCATGCGCTAAATGGGAGGAGGGGTGTAATTTCATGAGCTGAAATTTAGCCTGATTTGTAATTATTTCATAGATACATTTATGATATCTCATATATTACTGCTTATAATTTTATTATTAAAAAAGCTAGTCTCTGTGGGCCCCCAAAATTCGTGGCCCCTTAGTATCGTCCTAACTCCCCTCCCCCTCCCCCGTGATGGCAGATGAAGTCAGTCAAGGAAGCCAGAGGGGGACAAAATATTCAATGATTAAAGTGCTGGCAATGCTCCACTGTGGTACCTAATGTGAACCTCCCCTTTATGCAATTAGTTGACCAAAAGCCAGTTGCATGACATCAGTTCTATGTCAACCCACATCGGGAAAGCTCAGGCCTGTTACTTTCTTCTCAGCAAAGACGGGTCCAGATGCTGCTGGCTTGTCACTCTGCCTGAAGCTGAAGCAGCTACAGAGAAGAATGCGACATCATCATGTGATATTATGGCATTGTGGGTAATTCTGTATGTGTTCCTGTAGATACTACTAAGTGAGGACCAAATTTTGTTTTTTAACAACAGAGTGAGGACGATTTCGCTGTTTCTCACTATTTTTGACCCCAAAAAAAGGGATTTTTGAGGGTCAAGACTTGACTTTAGGGTTAGGGTTAGAATTAGGTTTTGGTTAGGGTTAGGCATTCAGTTGTGATAGTGAGGGTTAGGGTAAGGGGCTAGGGATTGCATTACGTCAATGAGTGTCCGCACAAGGATAGAGGTACAAACATGTGTGTGTTTGTGTGTGAATGGGTAGATAAAAAGCAGTGTAAAGCGTGAGGACCAACAGATAGAAAAGTGCTATATAAGTGCAGAACACTTACCCTTCACTTGCAACAATCAGACAAGGCAAAGAACATGAAAAATTTACACTGGTGATGTTTGGTATAGCACATGCGTTTAGCTGGTTTATTTCAGGATGTCTATGTCTACACAACAATTGCTTTCCAGCATTTAATTTATGATGGTTTCATTTTATTAAAATAGAAGTTTGAAGAGGTAATTTTCTAAGGTAAATGTTGACATACTATATATAGGTTAGTGTTGAGTCTCAAATGTGCCTCAAAGGACATATCTTCAGACCTGTTGATAAGTAGCTGTAGCTCAGATTGATCTTTGTTCAGTTCGCTAAACCGTCTAATGATAGTGTTGGGCAGTACTTATATTACATATTATTTGTGCCTATAAAATGAAATAATAAACGGACTTCTGTTGAATTTCTAGATCCATGTCCATGTTCTTTGTGAAATAAAAGTTATGGATGTTATGGAATCTATTCTAACTACTGTAACAGGCACAAGTACCACATAGCTCACAAGATGGTGCCCACATCCTTTAACAGTTAACACAGTGTGATGAAATTTTACAACTATTTACATTGTATTGTCATGATTCGGCTCCACTTCCCCCCCTGGACTCTTATTTTGTCACCTGCTCTTCTCCACATCCTGTCCTGGTCTAACTTTACCATTGCCAACTTCATCACCCTCGTTTGTCCTCAATTGGTTTCACCTGTTCCCCCGGTCCATTTATACCTGCCTTCCACCACAACTCATGGCCAGATTCTTGTTGTTGTCGTCGTCATTGTTCCCACGTCGTTGTTCTTGGACCCTGTTATTTGGATTTCTGGACTTTCAAGCTTTTGGACTCATTGCCCGTTATTTTCCAGTATACTGAGGTTGGCTCTCTGAGTTTTGGTTTCTCCCTTTTTGGTTTGTTTGGTCTTCCCGTGTGTGTTGTTCTGCCAGGGTTTCTCCGTGATAGTCAAGCCTGCCCCGTTTCCCCTTCTCTCTCGGGTTTTTCTTCGTGTTCCCCCTCAGGCTGACTGCTTTAGTTTAATTTAGTTATACGTTTACATGGTGTTGTTTTTGTCCCTTTTCGTTTATTTATAATAAAGTCTCACCTCCTTTTGCACTCTCTCTCGTTGTTGTCCTTCTGGGTCTTTAAAAAATCCTCACCCCGTGACAGTAGAATCTGGCCATACAAGACCCAGCAACACGGTGAGGGAGTTTTTCCTTTTTTTTTGTTACAATGGACCCGCTGGAGGTGATAGCATTCTGGGTGTCCCACAGAGCCCAGATCGACAGTCACTCTGGTCATCTGGGCAGTTATGAAGGCACCCGTCTAGCTATTCGCCCCCAGCGGCACATTGACCCGTATTTTTTTAGAGGTCTACGACGTAGGTCCAAAACCAAACCTCAGACCAAGCCATCTACCTCATCTGCTTCTGTTTCCGAGGGGGCCGTGGAATGCACCGGCCCCGCACCCGTCCCTGTTTCCGAGGGGGCCGTGGAATGCACCGGCCCCGCACCCGTCCCTGTTTCCGAGGGGGCCGTGGAATGCACCGGCCCCGCACCCGTCCCTGTTTCCGAGGGGGCCGTTGAGTGCACCGGTCCTGAACCAGCTCCTGTTCCTGCGCCGAGGTCAGCTGCGCCGCGTCCGGCGCCAGCTCCTGTTCCTGCGCCGAGGTCAGCTGCGCGCGTCGGCGCCAGCTCCTGTTCCTGCGCCGAGGTCAGCTGCGCGCGTCGGCGCCAGCTCCTGTTCCTGCGCCGAGGTCAGCTGCGCGCGTCCGGCGCCAGCTCCTGTTCCTGCGCCGAGGTCAGCTGCGCGCGTCCGGCGCCAGCTCCTGTTCCTGCGCCGAGGTCAGCTGCGCGCGTCGGCGCCAGCTCCCGTTCCTGCGCCGAGGTCCCCTGCAGCTCGTCCGGCGCCCTTTCCTGCGCCGAGGTCCCCTGCAGCTCGTCCGGCGCCCTTTCCTGCGCCGAGGTCCCCTGCAGCTCGTCCGGCGCCCTTTCCTGCGCCGAGGTCCCCTGCAGCTCGTCCGGCGCCAGCTCCAGCGCCGAGGTCCCCTGCAGCTCGTCCGGCGCCAGCTCCTGTTCCTGCGTCGAGGTCAGCTGCGCGCGTCGGCGCCAGCTCCTGTTCCTGCGTCGAGGTCAGCTGCGCGCGTCCGGCACCTGTTGGCCTAGTTCCTGTTCCTGTACGCGTCCGGCACCTGTTGGCCTAGTTCCTGTTCCTGCGCCGCAGCCTCCTGCGGCTCGTCCGGCGCCAGTTCCTGAGCTGAGGTCAGCGGCGGCTTGTCCGGCGCCAGTTCCTGCGCCAAGAACCCCGGAGGGCCTCTCACGTCGACGCCGGCCCCCAGCTCGGCGTCTTGCCCGGCCCCCGGAGGGCTTTCGTCGTCGTCGGCTCCCGGCTGGATCTCCGGAGGGCCTCTCACGTCAACGCCGGCCCCCAGCTCGGCGTCCTGCCCGGCCCCCGGAGGGCTTTCGTCGTCGTCGGCTCCCGGCTGGATCTCCGGAGGGCTTCTCTCGTCGACGCCGGCCCCCAGCTCGGCGTCCTGCCCGGCCCCCGGCTGGATCTCCGGAGGGCTTCTCTCGTCGACGCCGGCCCCCAGCTCGGCGTCCTGCCCGACCTCCGGAGGGCTTCTCTGGTCGCCGTCGGTCTCCATCATCAGCCTGGCTGGGACCCTCCTCCAGACCCCCGCTGCCTACCCTATCCCTCCTCCGGACCCCCACCACCCACCCTGCTCAGTCTGGACATTGTTTTGTTTTGGGCCGTCTGGTATCCGGCCCTTGAGAGGGGGGTTCTGTCATGATTCGGCTCCACTTCCCCCCCTGGACTCTTATTTTGTCACCTGCTCTTCTCCACATCCTGTCCTGGTCTAACTTTACCATTGCCAACTTCATCACCCTCGTTTGTCCTCAATTGGTTTCACCTGTTCCCCCGGTCCATTTATACCTGCCTTCCACCACAACTCATGGCCAGATTCTTGTTGTTGTCGTCGTCATTGTTCCCACGTCGTTGTTCTTGGACCCTGTTATTTGGATTTCTGGACTTTCAAGCTTTTGGACTCATTGCCCGTTATTTTCCAGTATACTGAGGTTGGCTCTCTGAGTTTTGGTTTCTCCCTTTTTGGTTTGTTTGGTCTTCCCGTGTGTGTTGTTCTGCCAGGGTTTCTCCGTGATAGTCAAGCCTGCCCCGTTTCCCCTTCTCTCTCGGGTTTTTCTTCGTGTTCCCCCTCAGGCTGACTGCTTTAGTTTAATTTAGTTATACGTTTACATGGTGTTGTTTTTGTCCCTTTTCGTTTATTTATAATAAAGTCTCACCTCCTTTTGCACTCTCTCTCGTTGTTGTCCTTCTGGGTCTTTAAAAAATCCTCACCCCGTGACATGTATGATTTTAGACAGATACAAACAGACTTAAGATCTTACTGGGAGAAGGTGGGGGAGCAGGTGCAGGTTCTACAGAGAAAAAGAATCAGGAAACATTTAAACATGTGTGTATTACTTTAAGATCATATCAATTGTCAAACCTTACATAGATTAAATAAACTAAATGTACTACAAAGCTTTTAGTGTCAGTGTAAAATCTTAAACTAATAAAAACTAAATGTTTCATTAATTAATTACGTTTTTTTTAAAAACAGTGATTATTTAAAAAAAATTGAAATACAGTATGTGGATCATGTATTTATTAAGCTATGTTCTGTTGTTAACTGTAGATCTTACCTTCATGAACAAATAACCTTTGCATCCCTTCAGACACAAAAGAAAATATGTAAAATATCATTACTACGACCACAACATTGGGACTTATGTTTAAATGAACAGTTTATAAATTAGAGTTTTTAGTCAGAAGGGTTTTCTTCAGTTTGTTCTTGTTTGGCAGTGATTCTATATTTTCTTTATGACATCAAAGCACTGCAGGACATTTCCAATAGCTACTTCATAATCTAACCTATTGGGTTTGCTTTAGCACAAACTGAATACTATTACTGCCAGGAAATTTAATGTTTGATCAAAATATTCAGGCATAAAAGGTTAGGAGTAGAGTTCAAGACATTGATTTTAACTGGTAAATCAGTCAAAGCAATTGTAATTTTATTCTAAAAAACAAATTAAACATTTCATGTCTAGGATATGGACTCCTCTTTTTCTGTAAAAAACAAAAACATTTATTTACATCAGATGCTGTTTTTGATCTCTCATGTTAGCTGCTTAAGACATTCAAGTTTGTCTGAAACAAAGATCTGCTTGGCATATCAAGCATTCCACAAGCATTTAGAGAATGTAGTAAAAAAATACGAATCATACACATAAAATCTGTCAACCACAACACCAAACATTTGAATATAAAATGCTCTTACTCATAATTGCTCTTCCTAGTTCACTGGACATCCTCAGTCTGTTGGTCTTTGGCAGAAAAGTAAATAATGAAAAAGCACGAAGTAAAATATTATTTATGTGTAGCCCCACCTCCTCCCAAAACCACATGACTTCAAGTAAATCCAGCAGCTTCTTATAAACATTGCTGTGAATTTCACTTTCACTCTCTGCTGCAGAAATTAAATTAGCAGTTTCTCTCTAAAATGCAGCTGTACAGTAAATCCTCAGCTGTCTTACATTTATATTAAATATAAAATTTGTAACTGCAAATCATACATGCTTGTTTTTTCTGTAACTGTGAGGACACTCACTGACTTAATACATTCTCCAATCCCCACCCTATCCATTACAACTATCTCAATCCCTACCTAAATCATAAGCCTAACCTCAAACCAAACTGAACCCTAAAACAAGTCTGCACCCTCAAAAAGAACTTAGAAAGTGTACAAAATAAAATCTCAACAATGATGACATAAAGCTCAAAACTATACAAATACACACAGTGAAAGTGAAAGTTGTAAGAACCTGGTAAATTTCCCTGAAGTCACATGGTTTCATGTTTACTGGGAGGATGTTTGTTGAAAGGAGTCAGTGACAGGTAGTGATGGGAAGTCCAGCTCTTTTCAAAGAGCTGGCTCTTATGGCTCCTCAATGGCTCTTACTTTAATATCACTCTGGCCACATATTGTAGCCTAGGGTAGCAATCATTCCATAAAAGCCTTATTTTTATGCTTTTTTCATTACAAAAAATACTAATTTACTGTTGTTAAATATTTTAATCAAACCTCGAAATGAACAACTGAACACAGAACCACAGCAAACAAATCAAATAAAGGCCAGTCGTAACATTTTGGCACATATGCACTCCTTCCTTCTTTCTCATAATGGTATGATCCACTCTGTCCTTACATTTGATTAGCAACATGGTGTGCCCATCAAAACAAAGTCCCGCCTCTGTCTGCATTGACGTTCAGCAGAGCTGAGTATCAGCAGCTGAAGATTCGGTTCTTCTCATTTGCTACAAAGAATCGGCTTTAGGAGCCGGCTCTTACGCAAACAACACATCACTAAAAAGGAGTGTTTCTCTGCAGTTTGCTGCAGAAGGAGAACAGAAAGACGATGGAAACGGAACACAAACGTGCAGGTTAGGACTGAGAGAGATTTGTATATAACTATCGCAGATTGATAATGTGCAGTAATTAATGAATATACAACATTTTATTCTAAAGGTTTTTGAGATTTAAGTTGTGGTAAAAGATGAATGGTTTAGAGCTTTTTAACTCTGAGGATTATTCTTAAATGGAGCTGCAGCAGAAGGTTTGGCTGAAACTGTCTGTTTTTCACCAACACATCACATCTATTTCCACAGGTGAAGGTACTTCTGTTGATTCAGAAAAACAGCCAAAGGTCAGTGTATATATACAGGCTTCAGCATTCAGTGGGGCAAGTATGGATTACATTATCCAAGTACCAGTACTGTAATTAAGAACAATGAGGATAACACGGTCACCAGTGTCACCTCCTGTTTCTGGCTTTTATTTTGTAGTCCCTCATTTTACCTTTGTCTCCCTTACCTCCCATATAAGCTCCCATGTTTGCTAAACTAATGTTTGCCAGAGTGTCTGCTCAGCTACAGAGATTCTCCAGCCTTTTCTGCTTGTGTTGTCTCAAAGTATCAATGTTTTTCAGTCTACCAACCATTGGCAATTGTAGAAATGTAGAAATGGGGGCTATTATGTGGGGCTCCTCAAAAGAGGGGGTGTGGGGGGATGCACACTAAATAATGATTCACGAAATATGTGAAATTTTTCCAAACCAAGTACCTGATGTAAATATCGGTAAAGGTGTATGTGATCACTTTTAACTGTAATCACACTGTGCTGTCTTTTTGCCAACAAATCCTGCCACTCAAACAAAGATCATACTAATTGAATTAATTCATACTAATTAAAATCAGCACACACTCCTGTGTTTATAGTCCTTGCGTTTAACACACACCAGGAACCTGCTTTGAAGTGTTTTATGGAATAAACCCACAGAACTATATGGTTGCTCTTCTCTTATGTGCACACACCGGCTTTGGCACTAGAATCTACAAACATGCAAAACCTATTTCTGGGTCAGGAAACAGTTTCTGCGCTACACATACAATATTTGATTGACTCAGAACTGAATTTCAGAGTGAATTTGACAGTGGGCATTCATCCCCATTTAAACCTACATTTTGCCCGTACCCCAGTAGGCTACAGAAAACATCATATATGCTTTTCTTAACAGAACAATAATGAGCACTGAAGAGTTAGACTTTAAGAGACTGATCAAGAAAAGCTGCCACTGCTACAGAGCACCATGCTGAAATAACATTTAAAAAAAGCCTTATACCTGATATTTAATGATCATTGATTGTACAGTATGTTCAATGATAATTTAACAGTAACATTACTGTCAAATATATACAGCAGTAAGTCACACAGTCAAATTGGGCTGTCTTGCCTAAATCCATGTTTTCCTCTGTGCAAATACCTGTTAGCAAATCCATGGCTGGTTATTATCAATCAGACAGACCTGGACCATGTCTTGTCTCTAAAACTCAGTTTTGTCCCCATGTTTCCAAAATTGTACAAGTCAATGGGGTCAGGAAAAATAACTGTGAGACCTGCACCCTGTACAACACAGTCTGCATCCTGATGGGACCCACTCAAACACAGTGTAGAATGTGAGAGGGCTCCAGAAGTTTTAGAAAACAACTCAGTTCTGCAGCAGCATGTAGTACCCGTTGGAATGCACTTAGTTGGCCAGGGGTGATGCTACAGCAAGATAATGAGCCAGAACATAAGTCCAAGCTATGTCAGAACCACCTTAGGAAAAAGGAACAAGATGTTAAAGCTTGAAAACACAGAGTGACCAGCACAGTCTCTAGACTTAAACCCCTAATCTGGTTTTGGATGAACTGGACTCAAGAGTGAAAGCAGAGCAACCTACAAGTGCCGAACATTTATGGGAACTTGTGCAACAGAGTTGGGTTAGTGTGTGAAATTTTGATTATTGAAAAAATGCCAGGAGTGTCTTCAGTTGTTAAATCTTCCGAAGTGGCTGCTTTGATGAGTCAAAAGTTTAGAATACATTTTGGTTTGTAAATTGATTCCATGATTTCTCTTTAAACCTCAATTTTTTTGTTTTTTTCTATTCTTACATTTCAAAAAACAACAAGTCAGAAACTGCATAATTTTCAGGTAAAAAAACTAGAAAAACTTTTGGCCAGTAGTGTACTCATAATGTGTGCTATTATATTCATGTGTACTGTAATGTGTAATTTTTTTCTGCTTCTTTAATAAATCACTTAAACAACTTCAAATGTGCTCAAAAATAGGATTTTAACTCTTTGAATAATAATAATAATAATAATATAATGAACAACAAAACAACAACAACAATAATAATGAATAAGATATGTCAAAGATTATTTTTAACTTCATTTAAAACCGCATTTTAAATCACATTGCTATTACAGTATAAAACCCTCCTATAGTGTCAGCTTTTCTTTTTTAAGAAAAGTAGTGATATTTGACATTTTGACTGTGACAGTATTACACCAGGAAAAGAAAACATCACATTGAGGCTGTGGTAGTTAAACCAGCCTTATAAAAACCCTATAAGGTAAGGTAAGGTAATCTTTATTGATCCCACGACGGGGAAATTTACACGTTACAAAGCTCCCAGATATACAAAGCAACAAGAGTACTGCACTAACTAATGTAATAAAGTGCAAGTAATATGCAAAAAAATTAAATTCAAGTCAATTTACAAATGTACAATTTATAAGTACTACAGAATATGTACAATATTTGAAGTTCAAGTAGGTTAGACTGTGGACTTATAGCTATAGATCTAATGTCAAACTCATTGGTGAATAAAATAGATTAAATTCTTAAACAGTTGTTGTCAATAAAAATGTCTTTGACTAGTTGTTCTGCTGAAAGTGACTTTGGTATTATCCCCCTGGAGAAGAACTTAGGCATATGGTGTTTTTGATCTTCCCTCAAACTACAGCAGAGGGGTGCTGAAAGCAGAGTGGGTGGGGCAGGGGCACTACCACAGGTTGTGTGGGCAGTTTAAAAGCATCCCTAGTAAAACTGTAGCAGCGATAAAAATTGTTTTGTCCAACGCAGTAATAAATAGCTAAAATATCATCCTGCCTGGCCAGACTGTAAACTAGATTCACCTACCAACCTGCTTGCTCTGCCTAAACACCTTGAACTACGAGTTTGATGTTACTGACTGATCTCTGAAACTCTGACTATATCTGGAAACCTAGGCTCTGAAGTCTGCCTCTGGTCATCAATGGAAAGCTCTGCCTTCTGACTATCTGACTAATGGATCTTTTTAAACTCTTAGGTATTTTAGACTTGAATTATGTTAAACTCTTGCATGTTGAACAGAACATATATAATTTTGATTGATTAGTCTTGTATTCTGGGATTATGCTGGGTGTTTTTGGATTTGTTTTATTTGAAGAGGACTTTGATATCACTTGTAATTATCCCTCAACTTCTGTTATCATTAGAATAATCTCTGATGTTCTCCGCAAACTATTGTTTGTCTGCCCCGCTGTCTGTCTCCCTCCAGCCTTGTGGAGGGCACTACGTGCAGTGAAGATATCTTGCTCTAAGGTCACCCTGGTTTTCCCACCATTTACTCCCTACTTTGACACACACAACTTCCAGACTTAGCTCATTTTACCTTGTCTCAATGGTCATCTGAAGGACGTCTTTGCTTTCCAGCTCAGTCCCAGATCTTTAAAGGAAGACCAGTAGTCACCAGAGTAGTTGTTATCGAGAGAGACAATTTGACAAGACTAGGACCCGCTGCTCTTTGCCTGAAGCATCACAACCATATGGGTCTGTTTCCCTGCCCTACCCAGTCAGTGAGACTGGGCCGTCTCCCTCCTATCATCCTTGTTACCCTGAACCCATGCAACTGAGCCAAAAGCCCATCTCACCTGAAGAACAGGAACATCAGTTTAAGGACAGTCTTTGTCTGTATTGTGAGGGCACAGAGTCAGAACGTGTCCAGTAAAAGTCAGAACTCAGCATGGGTCAGGAGACCATTCCTAAATCATTTGTTTCATAAAACATTTTCATGCCGCTTTCTTGCTGGCTTTCCCCCACAAGTGCAGTTTTCAGCTTTGATTGATTCTGGCACAGATTCCAATTTCCTTGGTGCCCACTTTGCCAAAGAGCTCAAACATGAGCTGAATACTTTGGCTCAGTCCCTTCAACTCTGGGCACTCAATTCAAATCAAGTTCTCGGAATAGTTTAGTTTAAAACTAAACCCATCAATCAGACCATAGACAACCAGACTGAGGATATTTTCACATAATTTCACTGGCCAATTCTTGTAAATTGCAAACAGTTCCAGAGAATCCTAGAATCCTTTGCAAACCTCTACATGGGGTATATCAGGGATTACAAATCTGTCTCAGCCACACTCCATCAACTCACCTCAGTCACATTCAGTCTGGACACACAAGGCCTTCACAGCCCTTGAGAATCTATTCACCACCCATTTCGATCTCACTGATCTCATTGACAAGCAAAAAATACAGTAGTGCCTTGCCACAGCCACTGGAGACATTGGAAAGGAAGTCATAAATGCCTTCAAGAACTCTCCTGCTCCTTCCCCCTGTCCTGGTGGCTGTATTTTTGTACCTGAAACTCTACAACCCATAATCCCAAGCCACTTTACATAATAAAGTCAAGACTATAAAAACATGCAGAGAAAACCCAACAAATCCCCCTTAAGCAAGCCATAGGCAACAGTGGAGAGGAAAAACTCCCTTTACCGGAAGAAACCTCCAGCAGAACCAGGATCAGGGTGGGCGGACATCTGCCTTTACCGGTTGGGCTGAGTGGAAAACATTAGCCAGGTTAGTAAGACAAGTAGCTGCGCACTGGAAGACACACAGCTCCAAACGAACACCTGAAGACAGGGACAGAGAGAGGGAGACATAGAGAGAGAAGCACAACTACGGGAGAAAGAAGACTGATTACTTGACAAATGAAGGCCTGTAATGAACTAATATTTAACCATAGCTTGAGCAGTAGGTTTTCATCTTGTTGAGGGCAAATCTCCTGTTTACTTTCTATCAAACTATCAAAAACATCCATCCATTATCTGTAACTGCTTATACTTTTTCTCTGTACACAGGTTAAACACTCAGACCCTCAGAGACCTTCAGACATGGATTCCAAGGATGATGAACTGGAGTGTCCACACTGCGGCTACACTTTTAAATCAGTGGAGAAAGGGATGGAGATGGCCGAAAATATGGCCTTTGACATTCAAGACAGGACCTGTGATGAACGGGTAGGAATTCACATGGGTCTAAAATATTTGGAGCTGATGTATTAATGTTGCACAATAAGTTTTCAGTCTGTATAATTAGACTTCCTGTGAGCCCATGAAAAAATAACACAACTGTCATATCATAATACATTTATAAACATGTTTTTGGCCACATCATTCATTTTAAATAGGGTGGTCAAACTTCAGGACCACCTCTTCACTGAGGACTGAAACTTTCCACAAATGCAAATAGTTTACATTTTCTTGTCTTGTAAATGTGTCCAGATTTAGGACAATAAAACTTGTCCCTAAGTATTAAACTTTGGACAAGGTTTCCTTGTGTTGTGCTGCCTGAATTATTTGCACACTTGTTTTAGAATCACAAGGTTTAAGATTCAATTCTAGATCCTGTTTAAACCAGTTTCATGTTGTAGCACTCATACACAATTTTTAAAAATGATTTTTTTTATATGTTTCATAAATGTTTTAATTTTCATTTTTTTTGTTTTCAGATGGATGTGGATCAAAGGGAGCTGCAAAGGGTCCTAAAAGACCTGGGAAGTATGACATCAAGTGAATGTATTGAATGTATGTACAGTTATTTACAGTTGCTATTTTTAATTACATGTATTTTTTCCTTAAATACAGTAACTAAAAGAACTAAATGACAAAATGAAACAATTCACTAGAAATATAAACTAATGTGTGAATGTTATTTGTGCCTGTTCTCCATAGATGCTCAAAATTTGATGGACAAAAAAACTATTCAGTCAACTGAGCTTCTGCCATTTATTTCTCTGTTGGTGAAAAGTTTCCGACATCCAGAAACACAGCAGACGTCAGACAAAGGTTAGAATATACCTTAGTCAGCTGAACGTTACCACTGCTGGTCTTAAAAATGTCATGGAGGAACAGAGTCAGTATGGCCCCTCTGAGAAGGCTGCAGCTACACAGCAAAATGTGGTAAACACTAAAAAAAGTGCCACTTTTATATCTTTTGGGAAAAGTACTAAGCAGATTATGTACATCATGGGCGACTGTGGCACAGTGATCCACCAATCCTATAGATGTTAGTTCGATTCCCTTCACTGTTGGTAAAGTTGTAGCTGATTTTAACCACTTTATTAGATTAGATAGATTAGATTCAACTTTATTGGATGGTGCAGGATGTAGGTTATAAATTAACTCTTGTAAATATGTACACAAAAAGATATGGATTATTTTTACAGATGCTAAGAACATACTATACAGGTTGTTGTTAACTAGAGCAAAAAATTTACAGATGGATAAGGCTATATAGTGGTTGCTATAGTAATCAGGAATATACAAGTAGATATGAATATAATATGCAGTTTGCTATTTGCTGTAGTCAGGAATTTACAGACAATTTAATTTTACAGCCGTGTATTTACAGGTGAGTATGTACAGACTAGTGCAATGAGTATGTGCAATATTAAATAGTGCAATGATTATCGGGGGAATGTCGGGGTGTATGATTGTGGCAGAGAGGTCAGTGAAGTCAGTGGGGGGCAGAGTTCAATAAGGAGACAGCTCTAGGAAAAAAGATGTTCCTCAGTCTGGCGGTTCGAGTCCGGGGGAATCTGAAGCGCCTGCCTGAAGGCAGGAGAGAAAATAGTCTGTGGGCGGGGTGAGAGGAGTCCTTAAGAATACTGCATGCTCAACGCAGTGTTTTTTTTGTATGTCCTCAATTGCTGGAAGTGGAGTCCCTATAATGCGTTGGGCAGTTTTCACTACCCGCTGCAGTGCCTTATACTCCGCAGCAGAGCAGCTCCCATACCAGACTGTGATACAGTTGGGTAGGATGCTCTCTATTGTGCAGCGGTAGACATTCATCAGGATAGCCGAGGGGAGTCGTTTTTTCTTGAGTGTTCTCAAGAAGAAGAGGCGCTCGTGAGCCTTCTTGATTAGGCTGGAGGTGTTGGTGGTCCAGGACAGGTCCTCCAAGATGTGGATCCCCAGGAACTTGAAGGATGAAACAGGCTCAATGGCCATCCCGTTAACGTGGATGGGATCATGTGAGACTCTTTTCTCCTTCCTGAAGTCCACAATGAGCTCCTTGGTCTTGTTGGTGTTAAGGAGCAGATTATTATCCACGCACCAAGTGGCCAGATGCTGGACCTGCTCCCTGTTGTCGTTGTTGTTGATGAGACTGATCACTGTAGTATAGTCTGCAAACTTAATGATGGTGTTAGATCCATGCATGGGCTTTCAGGCGTGGGTGAAGAGGGAGTAGAGGAAAAGGCTCAGCACACAGCCCTGTGGTACCCCAGTGTTGAGCATGATGCTGGTGGAACAGAGGTGGTCTGACCTAACATACTGAGGTCTGTTGGTCAGAAAGTCCATGATCCAGTTGCAGAGTAAGGTGTTATTGTCCAGGTCTCTAAGTTTGGTAATTAACTTAGAGGGTATTACAATGTTGAATGCTGAGCTGAAGTCAACAAACAGCATTCGTGCATAAGTGTTCTTATTGTCCAGGTGTGTGAGCACAGAGTTCAGCGCAATTGAGACTGCATCCTCTGTGCTCCTATTTCCACGGTAGGCAAACTGGTGTGGGTCTAGTGTTGGTGGGTGACAGTCCTTCAGGTGTGCCAGGACCAGCCGCTCAAAGCACTTCATAATGATGGGCGTGAGTGCTACAAGGCGGTGGTCGTTCAGGCATTGTTGGGCTGGAGAGTTTCGGCACTGGCACAATGGCGGTGGATTTAAAGCACGTTAGCACAGCTGCTTGGGCAAGGGACATGTTAAAAATGAATATAAATACACCAGTAAGCTGCTAAGCACATGCTCTAAAATCGTGTCCAGGGATGCCGTCTGGTCCAGCAGCCTGGTGCACGTTGATCTGGCTCAGTGCGGTGTAGACGTCTGTGGAGTTGAGTGTGATTGGTGAGTGGTTGGTTGGAGTGATTCTGGTGGCAGGTTCCTCAAAGCAAGCATAAAAGTCATTAAGCTGGTTCAGGAAGGAGACATTTGTGCCTGGGAGGGTAGAGTGGCTCTGTTTGTAGTCCGTAATGGCCTGCATGCCCTGCCACATGCGTCGAGGGTCAGAGTTGGAAAAGTGCTCCTCTAGCTTTAGTTTGTAGCAGAACTTGGTCTTTTTTATGCTCCTCTTCAGATTTGCCCTGGAAGTGCTGTAGGCTTCTGCATCACCTGATCTGTAGGCAACATTGTAGCACCTCCTTGTTCATCCATGGCTTCTGATTTGGGTATGTGGGTATCTGCTTCTGGGATGTAACACTGTCTATGGTGGCATTAATGTAATCCAGAACAGAGGAAGTGCAGCTGTTTATGTCCGTGTGAGAGCCACTGGTGGTGACTGATGGCTTCACACAGTTGATGAGGGGTGAATACTTGGGGGTGAGGAACAAAGAAAGGTGATCTGATTGTCCCAGGTGGGGGAGGGGGGTCACAGCGTAGGCTTCCGCCATGTTTGTGTATACATGGTTGTTACAACCCTGGCTCGTTGTAAAAGGGAGTAACATAAGAATGGGAAAACAAACTCTAATATTCTGATAATTTATTTTTAAGGTAAAACAATAGGGGTTAAATGTACAATATACAACCAAACAACAGTATGTCAGGGGAACTAAGGAAGAGGATGCTTACAGAAAACAAGACCCTGAACAAACGAGTTTCCATAAAAATTAAAATACAAAGTTAACAGCACATCAAAAAACAAAACAACCAAAAAAAACAAACTATCAAAGTTAGTGCAACATAGGTACAATGCAGCATCCCTAAAACCTACGGTTAACTAGACAATAACCTGCCCTTACTAAAGTAATCAAAAAAACCGTTCTAGGCTTTACAAACACATCAAGCTTCACTTCGTTAGTGAGGTCAGGTGCCAGAGCTCAACAAAAACCACACAACACGGAACCAAACGAACCCTCAATCAAGCCAACAACCAACCCAGAGGCGTGCTGCTCTCTATGCTGCAGCCGCCCTGAATGACTGATTGGCAGGGTTTTTAAGCCAAGTTGAAATCCTGGGCCATCAGGGCCCACCTCATGAGGCGCTGGTTGTAGTTATACATTCTGGAAAGGAATGTTAGGGGGTTGTGATCCTTGTAAACAATAACCGGTGAGCGAGAGGAACCAACATATACTTCAAAGTGCTGTAGTGCTAATAATAGTGCTAGAGTTTCTTTCTCAATCACAGAATAATTGTTTTGGTGTTTGTTGAACTTACGGGAGAAATATGCAACAGGGTGATCAATCCGTTGAATATCCTCCTGTAAGAGCACAGCACCAAGTCCCACTGCACTGGCATCCACTTCCAATTTGAAAGGGCGAGTTATATCAGGGGCAGCAAGAACTGGAGCGTGACAAAGCAAAGATTTGATACTGTCAAAAGCAGCCTGACATTCAGGGGACCAGGTAAAGTTTACTTTTGGACTGAGTAAAGAGGTTAAGGGTTGTACAATGGTAGAAAAGTTTCTGCAAAAGTTACGATAGTAATCAGCCATTCCTAGGAAGTAGTAGTTCACGTCGAGTTGTTGGAATGGGATAATCAACAATGGCAGACACTTTTTCTCCAACAGGTTTCACGTTTCCCTGTCCTACCTGCTTACCCAAGTAAGTAATGGTTGCTTTGCCAAACTCACATTTTGCAAGATTGAGCGTGAGTGAGGCACTTTTCGGTTTAGTAAATACTTGTTGTAAGTTCTTGATGTGTTCTTCCCATGTAGTAGTATACACAACAAGATCATCTAGATAAACACTACAGTTCGGAACCTCAGCAAGGACAAAATTTATTAGGCGCTGAAAAGTGTCAGGAACATTGCACATGCCAAAGGCCATAACTGTATACTGTAAAAATCTGTCAGGAGTTACAAAAGCAGAGATGTCGGAGGCATGTTCAGTCAATGGCACTTGCCAATAACCTTTCAATAAGTCTAACTTAGTCACATAGCGGGCGTTGCCTACCTCATCTACACAGTCTTCCATACGTGGTAACGGAAAGGAATCTGCCACAGTGATTGCGTTCACCTTACGATAGTCCGTGATAAAACGGGGAGAACCATCTGGTTTCTCACCTAATAAGCATGGGGAGCTCCATGCACTCGAACTGGGTTTAGCTAAACCATGTTGTAATAGATAATCAGTTTCCTGTCTCATGAGTTCTCTTTTTGCTGGGTTAACACGGTACGGATGTTGTTTTATAGCCTTATTGGTCTTCACCACAATGTCATGTTTTAATACGTGTGTTTGTGTGGGCACATCATTAAAAAGATCAATAAAGTCCTGGTTTAAGGTTAACAAATCAGCCTGCTGGGTAGGTGACAGATGGTCAAGTCTACCTGGTAAAACCTTCAGCATTTCTGAGTTTGCAAGACGCGCATTTGGATTTAGAGGAATTGATAATTGTAGATCCTCTTCCTCACTGGGTAACTCAGATTCAACTAATGCTTCCACCTGGACGATTGTAACTGGTGATGGTTCCACTGCTGGTGATATGACTGATTTCCTGGGATGATAAAGTTTTAACATATTGATGTGACATGCTCTAGACTTACGCCGCCTATCCGGAGTTTCCAAGATATAATTGTAATTATTCAGGCGCCCAGTGATTTTATAAGGACCAGTGTATTTGGTTGAGAGTGCAGAACCGGGTACTGGTAGTAATACAAGCACTTCATCACCAATTTGAAACTCTCTTTTTACACTAGACCGATCGTGCCTTCTTTTCATTGAGCTCTGAGTTTTGGCTAAGCATTCTTTAGCAATTGCATTAGCATGAGCTAGCCGGTCACGAAACTGTTGCACATAATCAGCAACTTTCTGATGAGAAAGATCAGCACTTTGTAAAAACTGCTCTTTTAAAGCTCTTAGTGGTCCACAGGGAGTGTGTCCAAAAACTAATTCTGCAGGACTAAAGCCAAGTGACTCTTGTACAGCCTCACGTGCAGCAAACAGAAGAAATGGGATACCTTCCTCCCAACTCTTTTCAGTTTCAAAACAGTATCTCTTTAGCATGGATTTTAATGTTTGGTGCCAACATTCAAGTCCTCCTTGAGACTCTGGGTGATAGGCACTGGATACATTATGTCTCACATTTAGTGTTTTTAGTACTTGCTTAAAGAGTTTAGACTGAAAGTTAGTGCCTTGGTCAGTCTGTATGACTTTTGGAAGTCCAAATACTGAAAAGAAATTTGTCAGTGCCTTCACAACAGAGGTTGCAGTTATTTTGCGTAACAGCACAGCTTCCAGAAATCGGGTTGCTGCACACATAACCGTCAGTAAGTATTGGTTTCGACTTTTTGTTTTAGGTAAGGGGCCTACGCAATCAATTATAATGCGCTCAAATGGTTGTTCCGTGATAGGAATGGGCTGTAAGGGGGCAGGGGGGCGGTGATTGGTTTGGCTTCCCAACTAGTTGACAAACGTGACAACTGCGACAAAACTGGGATACATCTCTTTTTAATCCTGGCCAAAAGAAATGTTTTAAGATGAGTTGATATGTTTTGTTTATTCCTAAATGTCCTGACCACTGACCTTCATGTGCTAAGGCTAACACCCTCAGTCTGTAAACGGAAGGGACAACAATTTGCTTTACCACACTCCAGTCCGCTCCCTGTGCCTTTTGAGGGGACCAAATTCTCATTAATATGTCATGCTCTAGAATATATTTTCCCCTTCTATCCTGTTTCATGTCAGCACTTATCATACCTGAGAAACAAGAACATAATGTGGGATCCTCTTTCTGCGCATCTTGAAGTTGCTTACATGTGATAGGCAATGCACCCTCAGGTTTTAAAACCTCTGGTTTGAACTCTCCAGCGTCTCATGAGGGTGACCACATTCGCTGGACCAGCGTTTTGTTTCTTCTGGTGTGACAAGAGACGTTTTGGTGAAATTTGGGGAGCACTGCCTTTAAGTTGGAGTGATTAATATCTCCAACAACAATAAATGCAGCGTCCGGGTGAGCAGTCTGTTGTTTGCTGATGGCCGTATGAAGTTCGTTCATAGCAAGCTTGGCATCAGCGTCAGGAGGAACGTAAACGGCAGTTACAATGGTGGAGGTGAACTCCCGTGGCAGATAGAATGGTCTAGACCAGGGGTGTCAAACTCATTTTCACCGAGGGCCACATCAGCATAATGGCTATCCTCAAAGGGCCAGATGTGACCTATAAATGTAACTAAATGTAATAGAATGTAATGTAAAATAAATATAACCACTCCTTAATGTTAAATAACTCATTATTTATTATAAATTATTCAAGTGACAATTACAGTTGCATAGAAAACATATGTTTGCTTGTTGCACTAACATAAATCCTTTTAAATTTTGTCAGCTTATGAAAACCCACATAACTCCATTAATGAAGGATCAAACTCTCCAAGTAAACAAAGAAAAAATAACATTGTGGTGAAAACACACCTGAAAAGTTCATTGATGTAAAACATTTGTTTAATCTTTTATCAAAAAAATGTATATAATTGAATTCATCTACTGCTATGAATAAGTTTTCAAAAAATAATAGTTACAAAATCAGAAAGTTATCTATGGTTATCTACTAGATAAGCTGGGAAGAAGTAATTATGAGCTGAAAATGGATGAGTTTACAACTATATTGGTCAAGTTTTTCAAGTAGTCTTTGATGAGGAGATGCTGCCTGTTTTTGAACACAAGGTGATTCTCTCTCTACTATCGATTGATCATCTTCTGAAAATGATAAACACAAAACATATGCACGCAAAAACATTAAATTGTACACAGTTTAACAGTTTTTCTTCTTTGTTGAATTACATTTTATTATATTTTAATTAAGTTTTTAAAAAATGCTTACCTGTCTGTTTTTACTTACGGACTTCTCCACCACATCAAAAATGTCTTGTCCCGTCGTGGTCCCATGCATTGCAGCCACATCCAACAGCTCCTCAGTGATAGAGAGGTCCGGCTTTACGCCTCTAATAAAAATTGATAGCTGCGCTGTGTCCGTGTTATCTGTGCTTTCATCAACAGCTAATGAATAGCTGCGTGTCTCCTCGGCCAGCTGTGTTGTAAGATTTTCTGCTAGGTCCTTCACTCGGCCCGCGATGGTGTTTCTTGATAAACTGACATTTTTAAAACTCTGTAACTGGTCGGGACACACCTGCTCACAGACCTTCAGCATGCACTGCTTCAAAAACGCTCCCTCTGAAAAAGGCTTGGAAGCTTGGGCGATTTCTTCAGCAACAATGAAGCTAGCTTTTACTGCGGCCTTGTTTTTAGCTGTGGATTTTGTTAACAAACTCTGCTGCAACCGCAGTTTGCCTTTTAATTCTTGGGCAATTTGTTGTTTTTCTTGAAGGCTAGCTTTAGCGTACTTATCTCCGTGTTTGGCGTCAAAATGTCGACGCAGATTATACTCTTTGACAACCGATATTGCCTCGTAACACAAAAGACATACCGGTCTTTCTCCTTGAAGCACAAACAAGTATTCGCTTTCCCATCTTTCTTGAAACAGTCTTCCTTCTGCATCAACTTTTCTCTTTCTGGACATTTTGGGATCATTATTTATATCTCAATTTCACTTCGTTGGCATAGATGTGGTGTCTTTTTTGTTATTTATTTGGAGACACTCAAAGCTTTTAAGCTCTCACGGGCCACATAAAACGACATGGCGGGCCACATCTGGCCCGCGGGCCTTGAGTTTGACACATGTGGTCTAGACTAACCACCAGGTCAGCTGAGCAGTGTCTCCCAACAGTGACGGAGTTCGTGCACCAAGCTTTGTTAATATAAATGCACAGTCCTCCTCCTCTGGTCTCATCTTCCATTCTGTCTGCCTAGAACGTGTGGTGGTCAGATAGGGTGATAGCACTGTCCGGTATACCGCTGTTTAAGTTTTGATGAAGATTATGAAGTTACAGTTCCACAGTTTCAATTTGTCATCAATTTCCTCTTGCAACCACATCCATGGAGGTTGGCTATAGTCCTGTGGACTTCTGAACAATATGTAAAACTGTAGTCACAGGAACATTAAGCTGCTTGGAGATGGTCTTATAGCCTTTAATCTCTCTTTTTTATCAGATAGACTGCAACTTGTTGTCAACCATGAGTCTTGTTAATGATAAATGTTTCATGCACACAAAAGTGAGTTATGGATTAGTTAGTTCCACAAGGCTCTGTGTTAGAAACATTACTTTTTACAATATGTCTCCTTTAGGCAACATTATTAGAAAACAGAGATTTCAGATCATACATTTCCATTGCTACTCTGACAACATGCAGCTGTATCTATCTATGAAACCAAATAAAATAAATCAAATAATCAAACGGACACCCAAACAAAGACCTGGGTGTCCTAAAATTTCCTACTTTCAGGCTGCCCCAGTAACTGCCTAAAGAGCCTGCAACTAATCCAAAATGCTGCAGCAAGATTACTGAATGAACCCTCTCTGCTGTTAAGACTAGGCTCAAAACCTGTGGTCAGTTTTCAGTGTGCTACAGCATGATACCAAACAGCACAGTGAATTTTCGCCCTCTAAATTTGCAGAATGAATGATTATAAGTTTGGAGATACCCGGGATGCCAATTACAGGACATACTTCAGTTTTAAATGTCCCTGGGATACCATTGTTTTGGCATACCATTGTCCAAGCCAGTTTCATTAGTTTGCTTTTAAATTATGATTGAACAGAAGCATTTTGAAATGATTTTTATTAGTTAGTTTTTAGTAAATTTTCTTTTGTCAGTTTGAAGTAATTTCAGTGACCATTGTGGGTTTTTTTCTTTAAAAGATTCAGTTTTGTCAGGATATGTTGTTAAATGTTTGTTTGCGTTTCAGGATGGGTCAGTGTAAACTTTACATCGAGTGTGTATCGACCCAGAGTGAGAATCTTCTCAGTCGTCACTGGTCCGACATTTGGTGCTGATGACACCATACTGAAAGAAGTGAGCAATTTAGGATATTCAGCAAAGGTCCAAAAGACAAGAGAACTGCAAGAGTGTGACATCATCATCATCTTCTGTCCAATCATTTCTCGTGTTGGATCAGATGTGGAGGCAGCCATGGGGAAAATGGCAGGTATTGTTTTTTTACTCTAACCTGTTCCTGTTCTGTGCAGCAACAGGGTTCATATCAGTCTATGTTCACTTCATGTACTTCATTGACTGGAGTAAAAAATACTGCAGTTGATTAAAATATGAAGTTATTTTACAGCAGCTCAACTCCACAACTAAAGACAGCCTAGCAGGTTTTCTTAGTTCCTGGGGCCTGTATCACAAAGTGAGTGCAGCCTATTCAGGCTTTATTGAGGTTTTCTGGTGTAATGGTTAGTGTAACTGGATACTGAAACTTGAGGACCCAAAAGCAGAAGCTGGGACGCGTCAAGAGTCAAGGTATATTAACACATGTTCTACTGATACTGTAATAACTCAAAAACAGAGACTTGGACTATAACAAAAACGATTCTTAAAGAGAAGGCAACACTGTGATCAGATAATCACTCAAAGTGAAGAGGCTGGCGCGGTAACAGAGAATAGCCCTTAACAATGAAGTTAACATACCTACCTAGTATCAACATACTCACTTACAGTATCAAATGCTGAAGTTCAGAAAATGCTTAACAAGATGAGGGAGTATGCCAGAACGAACTACGACACACCAGCAACCTCAAAACTATACACAAGCCCTTAAATACAAACATGCAGGGGTGATGATGATGATGATGATGATGATGAAAGGCTAAAAAGTGTGAGTGCACTGGTAACCAGCCAAAGAGGGGAGGAGTGCTGCATTGATCCACAAACAAACAAAAAAAATAAGGGCATTGAAAAAGTAAAACAAAAACCATCTAACTTATAACATCTGGCTTTACTGTAAATAACACACTTTTCTTTTTGTATCATCAGGACAGAAACCTGCTATTTTAGTGCTGATGCATCACACCCGAGATGTCGACTATTCAACCAGTGGAAAAAAATGGTCAGAAAAGTATCCAAATGTAAAGCTGGGTGTTCATGTTCTCTACCACGAAACTCTGCCAGGATTACTGGACTGTCAACAAAATAAAGAAGCTATCAGAGAAATAAAAAAGGAGTTATACAAGCACACCAGATGGAGTTTATAATAATGGTTCTGATGCCTGGAGGTAAAGAAACAAACTATATTCAAAAGTAAAGAAAAGCAGAAAGATTGGAGTAAAATCATTATTACAGATGTGTCTTTAAGCTCCTCTACTGCTGTAATAACAGAATGTTGTTAAACTGTCTGCTGCATAAAGCTTTACCTTGTTAGCATCAGTCTGTCTGTTTTAACAAGAAGAAACATCATTTATCTGTCATCTAGTTTGTTTCTTTCACAAAATAAAAATAACAATAGTAATACTTTGATTTAAATTCAATTTTAGCATCAGTAGTATTGTTAGTCTTTAACCCAAAACCTACAGCTCCAGTTTTTGTGAAATAATCCCTTAAAAGTTATTAGATATGAGATGTACGGAATATTATAATTTAACTTTGATTAAATATCATTTTGACAAAATAAAAAGGAAACATTTATTCACATCTGTTGATGCATGCACAGAATATTAAGCAGGCTTCATATTATCACATAAAGTTTGGTACAAGATCATAGTGATCATGCTGTGGTAAGCAACGGGTCAAGAGGCTGCTTGGTTATGTAGTGAAAAATTTCCAACCTTGGGCTAACATACACTAACATTAGCAGTTTATGGATTTAGTCAGATGTGAAGTGAAAGGAAATTGAGAAAACTATTTAGAAATAAATATCTGAAAGTGTGACATGCATTTGTATTCAGCCTCCTTGAGTCAGTACTTTTTAGATCGACCTTTTGCTGAATCTACAGCTGACAATTCTTTTTAGGGAGTGTCTCCACCAGCGTTGCACATCTAGAGATGGAAATTTTTGCCCACCTAACTGCTCTCCTTCGGGCCATACCCAGTCCACTAAGTACTGTAAGCCCTTCCTACGGCGTTTGGACCGGAATATACGATTAACTATGTAGACTGGACCTCTATCAATGATGCGGGCAGGTGGGGGAAGATCAGGGGAGGGCAAGAGCAGCAACTCTTTTACTGGCTTAACACGAGACACATGGAAGACTGGATGGACCTGCATACTGCCCGGCAATCTAAACTTGTCAGCAACTGGGTTAATCACCTTACTGATCTCGAACAGGCAAATGAACTGACAAGCTTTTCTCCACCTTCAGGGGAAGGTCCTTGGCGCATAGCCACAACCTGTTGCCAACCTTGTATTGGAGCGCCGGGGATTTAGGCATCACCTAGGCACTTGCACTCTGAGAGAGGCAGGAACAAACAAATGCCCCGAAGGGCAACCAGCGGGGAAAGGATAGGAGAGTTTGAAATCTCTTACCCTTTTCTCTAGGTCCCATCGTATGGCCCCCAACACCACAGGTGGTAGGATCATCTCCACTGGGGAGCAATGAGGCTGAACAGCATTACTAAGTACTCATAGTGGCCACTGGGGGTATTGAAAGCTGTCTTCCATTCATCCCCCTTCCTTATAGCGACCAGATGCTAGGCATTGCTGAGATCCAGCGTAGTAAAAACTCTGGCATCCTGCAATAATTCGAAAGCAGATGACAAAAGAGCCTCAGCCCCCTGTCCTTTTTGCCAACTAAGAAAAATCCTGCCCCTGTCGGGGATGACGAGTGCTGGATAATACCTGCTCTCAGAGAGTCATCAATGTATGTCTGCATGGCCTTCTTCTTTGGCTTTGACAGGGGGTAAAGACGACCCCAGGGGGCGTGGTACCCTGTAGTAGGTCAATGGCACACCTTTCCCGTGAGTAACGAAATGGTGTATGCAACCTTGCACTGCTCCGAAGCAAAATTGTTTGGTTGGAGCTCAAAAAATATCTTATATAAAATATCTAATATAAACTGAGTGCACTTGGTGGCCTCGCCAGAAAAACGATCCGGATGCACCATTCTTAATTCTGAGGAAGCAGAGGAACTAGCTAGACTAAGTGCCTGGTCAAAATGGGAAGCTAACTCGTCTAGTCTATGTGCGTTCTCCTCATTATGTTGGTGAGTGACACCCAAGAGGGTCCCGTGAGCCTGTAACACTTCTGCTGGGTCCATGTTTAGCTAGTGTGTACTGTGAAGGTTACCGTAACCAGAGGACCCAAAAGCAGAAGCTGAGACTCGCCGAGGATGCAACAGGTTTATTTGCACATGAACCACTGGTACAGTTATCAATTATCACACGCACTACTTATCCAGTAATACTCTGCACAGGGACCTAAACTCTAATAAACTCTCTCTCAAAAAGGTTTCACAACATTAAATCAGTATAAACTCAAAGGCAGAGACCTGGACCATAACACTTAAAACACTGTTAGATTGCTGACACACATAGCATCTAGCATTTAGGTCAAAGAGTTTAATTTTGGTCTTATCTGACCAGAGCACTTTCTTCCACTTGTTTGTTGCCCCTCTTTTGGCTTTCTTTCAGCAATGACTTTATTCTTCCCACTCTTCTATAAGTCGAGTGCACGACTAACAGTTGTCTTGTGGACAGATTTTCCCACCTGAGCTGCGGATCTCTGAAGCTACTTCTAGTTTACCATGGGCCTCTTGGCTGCTTCTCTAATAATTGCTCTCCTTGCCCGGCCTGTCAGTTTAGGTGGACGGCCATGTCACCCCCAGACACCCTGGATGCGGATGTGGATATCTGAAAAGAAGGTGAAAAGACTGTGCTGACCAACTGGCTCCAATCTTTACCAGGATCGTCAACAGATCATTGTAGCTTTATGAAATCCCATTAACTTCCAAACATTCATCCATAATTCCAGCAGTTACAAAAGCTAATATCACAGGACTAATTTATTATAGGCCAATCACTTTGATTTCAGTGGTTATGAAAGCGTTTGAAAGACTAGTACTGAACCAACTGAAAAACATCACAGGGTGCCTGCTAGACTCCCTACAGTTTGCCTACAGGGTAAACAGGTCAGTAGATCACACAGTTCACATAAGAGTGCATTTTTTTAAATTTTCCTTTTTATTTGGTTTAAGTTAAACTGAAATAATGTACATTGTTCTGTGTAGATTCTTCTTTCTTTGTCTATGGCTGCTAAAACACAATACTTTCCCCACTGTGGGATCAATAAAGTCTTATCTTATCTTATTACATCCTAGAGCACCTCAACAGCCCTGGGACACATGAAAGGCGTGTGTTTGTGTGTTTCAGTATTCGACACCATCACACCAGAAATTCTGTCCTCCAAACTTTCCCAGCTCTCTGTATCCCCCTGCATCTGTCAGTGGATCACCAGCTTCCTTAACAACAGAACTCAGGTTGGGAAAAGTTACATCCAGCATATGGAAAACCAGTACTGGTTCTCCTAATGGATGTGTCTACTCTCCTCTGCTCTTCTCCCTATACACTAACGATTGCAACTCAACCGACCAGATTGTCAAGTTCCTAAAGTTTGCAGATGACACAACTGTTATCGGTCTCAAAATTTTTCGATCAAAACAAAAAGAATTAGTCTATTTTCAAAGACTATACTGCTATTTAAAAAGAAACATCTTAAATAGTAGTAAGGCAGCACTCTTTACTTTGTGTAAACAACCTGTGTGTGATGCAGAAGTGTAGAATTAATAAAGGCAAAGGTTTCAAGCACCAGAGTCTGCATCTCTTGTGACACACAACAAGAGTTGTGTCACAAGAGATGCATTTTTGGCATTTAGAGTGAAGCCTTTGCATTCACCTGTGTCTTTCCACATCTGGATATGTAAGCATAAAACTGTGATGAAGTCCTCCTCAGGCAGTTCAAACACATCAACATCATTAACCTCAGTCAAGTCAACCAGGTACAAGCCCAAGGGTGAAATCTAGTCGCCATCTTGAGAGCTAAACGCTACACTGTCAGTGTCACAATATTGTTGCAAACTGTAACATTAACTATTGTTGCAACAATAGTAAATGTTATAGTTGCAATGTTACTGTTGCAACATTTACTATTGCAACAACACATCATCAGTAGGGTAAAACTAACCCGTCTCACGACAGTCTAATCCCAGCTTACGTTCCCTATTAGTGGGTGAACAATGTAGGAGTGGGTGAATCACTCCTATAATATGTCAATAAGGTAATTTTAAATAATGACATCCTCCTGGCTGCTTTATGAACCAGATTAAATTTTGTCGGATCACCCATCTTTAAGACCATTGACAGTGCTGTTACTTTCCTTGGCAGCCAACACCAGCGATCCCAGTTCTCTCATCTTTATAATATTGATAAAACACTCAAGGACACTGTACAAAACAGAACAAATACAATTATGCATTAAAGTAAGTAGGGGATCTTAAACAGGTAGGTTTTTAGGTTTTTTCGAATGTCTGGTGGGAATAAGTTCCAGAGTGAGTTCTAGAGTGCGGGAGCAGACCTGCTCCCAATGGTGGAGAGGCGAGAAGGGGAACAATGAGGTAGATGGAAGAGAAAGATCTGAGAGAGTAAGTGGAGGTAGCAATGTGTAGGAGATCAGACGGATATGAGGGGGCAAGGATGTGAATGGCCTTGAAGGTGTACAGGAGGATTTTGTCTAACGGTTCCGTAACTGGATACCGTAACTATAGGACCCAAAAGCAGAAGCTGAGACACAGCAAGAGTGCAGGAGGTTTATTAACACATGCACTTCTAAAACAGTTAAATAATTATCACACAAAATACTGACACAACACAAAACAACTAAATACTCAGTACAATTCTTGAGGAGATGACAATAGGGCAGTAAAAAACTAAAACAGGCATGGGGTTGTTGTAGGATAGGGTTGATGTGAATGAATGAGGAGATTTTGGTAATGATGCGGGCAGGTGAGTTTTGGACCAGTTGGAGCTTATCAGGCGATTTATTGTGAAGGCCGAAGAGAAGAGAGTTACAATAGTCAATTCGTGAGATTACAAGGATGTGAACAAGCATAGGGAGGTATGGGAGGTGAAGGAGAGGCAGACAATTAATATTTTGAGACTGAAAATATGCAGACCTGTGGATGTTATTGATTTGAGATTGGAAGGATACTGAGCTGTTGAGGATGACACCCACACTCTTAACCTGAGGGGAGGGAAGCTGTCAATTGTGAGGGGAAAACTGTAAACTTTTGATAATGTGGATTTAGTACCAATAATCCATCGCCTGCAACATAATATGAATAAGCTTGTAAATTCTTTTAGATAATTTGCTTAATTGAAATTGGTCTGTTGTATTCTTTTCTTTTGCTGTCCTGACTTTCAACTTTTCTGTCTCTACAAGACTTCTCATGAGTTTAGTCCTCTAAACATTGCAGTGATGGGCACAGTAGGTTTATTGGTAGTTTTTTACAGGAGCCTTCATCAAGGGCTATTTCCATGTCGCTATTGCTCCAATATCTCTATTTCTTCTAAAATCTTCAAATTATGTTCTTAATGTGAAGGGATTCTAATAGTGTCTTCTTTTGTTCAGAGCCAGGTGAGACACAAAATATTCACACTCATCTTCAAATTTGATTTTATGCAATATAGGCAGTACTGGGACGTGTCTCAGGTCCGTCCACTACCCTTTTTTAAATGTATTTATTAATTTATTTGTTTATTTTAATAGTAACTTGCAGCCTATTTTTCTTCCTTCTTGTTTTTAATTGCTTAGGCAGCTGAATTGACTTAGCTTTCATACAGTATCTTGACCTCTAGCTTCCTCGTTATCAGTAGATGATGAGCAATTGTATTCTTCCTCTTTTACACAGTGGCTGGATGACTCAGGCTCTACTGGGATCACCTCATTTTCACTGGATGATGGTGCTGATGTAGGGTTATTGTCTTTATTACATAACTTGGTCGGTGTTCCTGATGATGGAAAATTGTCTTTGTTGGAGTAACTTCAAATGCATGATAAGAGGCAATGTCATCCAGAAATAAAAAATACAAGATGTTAATTACTCATGATATCAGCTAAGTTAAGGGTGTTACTATACATTGATCTATTAGTGGCAGCTTGCAGTGGTAAAGCAGGAGGAGAAATGCCTGGAGTTTTTGTGCCAAAGCTGCATTTAAAGGTGGAGAGAATGTTAGATCGATCAGGTGGCTTTCCCTTCCACTTTGTGTGCCTGTGCATATCTACGTGAAAAAAGGTGGGAGGTATGTCCAGCCATAAGCCATTTCAACCTGTGTTCCTCTCAGTACTTGCCTTCTAGACTTGTTAAACTTCATCACCTCAAGCTCAAGTACTGTTCCAAGTCAAAGTTCACATCCAACCAAGTAAAGATCATATAACAGTAAGTGTTCACCTACTTTATTAATGATGGTTTTGTAGCTGACTGTTGTGGACTTGCAGTAGGCAGGTTGTTAGAGTGAGTTCTCCTGTTGACGCATATCTTTGCATGTAAGTCACCTGTAAGTGAAATTAATAAACATGGCAGCGTGTTCAACCTTTCTAAGCTCTGGATGTGATTTGTGCCTCCATGGAACTAGAAGTGCTTTATGGTCATTTGAGCCTTTAAAAATGTCGAGTTCAACAGGTTATGGTCCCAGGAAGGATGTCGGAGGCTGGTGGAGTAGAGTATGTTTTAGAAATTACGAGCTGTGGGAAAGCAGATTTCTAGGCCATCTGCAGACGCTTGGTCTAAAGGACACGGTACTGAACGAACTGAGACATCAGCAGAGGGAGAAGAACAAGGATGCCTATGCTGTCCCTGTCCCTCATCATAAGAGAAGCAGCGGACAACGGCAAGAAAGCTCTGAAGATGTTACGGGAACATTATGCAGGGAAAGGTAAACCGAAGCGAGGGCATGCCTCAGTGGTCGAGAAGGTCAAAGACGTTGATGCAGCTACTGCAAAAGCCCCACACATAGGGATGAAAAACCAAGAGATGCAATAAAACAAGCTGCTGAAAATGAGACAGACATGTTTGTCTTCAGGTCAAGTGAAAACAGGTTTGATGGTTTGAAACAGTTTGATGGTTGACACAGGAGCGATATCTAACATCATCAGGGATCTTTCCTAATTTAAGCAATTTGATGAAACCTTCCAGCCAGATAAACACTTGTCACTGAAAGGAACGCTTTACATCCCATCATTTCCACAGGATATATTCTCAGTGAAGGTCACGACAGCAAACAGAGCCAAAGCGAACTTTCAACAAGGATGTGACCAACTTATCCACAAAGAGGGTACAAGGTTTGATATAAAGGTGTATGACAGACTGTACTATCTAGATGTTGTTGATGATGAGTTAAAAGACGTGTAATGGCTGTTATGATACACAAACTTGGCATGAGATATTAGGACACTGTAACTTCAAAGATATACAGAGTTTAGAAAATGTTGTTGAAGGGATGAAGATAAAAGACAAACATAGTAAATCTAATCCAAGTTGTGAGGTTTACATACTAGGAGAGTTTACCCAAACCAGGAATCACAAACCAGATGCAAGGGCAAAGGCAGCTTTAGAGTTAGTACATGTTGATTGATCTGGCCCTATAGATCCTGAGACAAAAGAGGGATACAGATACGCACTGGCATTCACAGATGACTACTCAGGCACTATGTTTGTGTACTTTCTAAATAATAAGAGTAACACTACTAAAGTGACAGAGAAATTCATTGCAGACACTGCCACTTATGGGAAAATCAAGTGTATCAGGTCAGATAATGGCACTGAATTTACAGCTGAAAGCTTTAAGTCATTACTCAGCAAAAATGCTATAAAGCATGAAAGATCAGCGCAATACTCTCCACACCAAAACGGAACAGCAGAGAGGAGCTGGAGAACTTTGTTTGAGATGGCTAGATGTATGATCATAGGAAGCAATCTACCAAAAGAACTATGGATGTATGCTGTAATGACTGCAGCAGTGATTCGAAACAGGTGTTACAATAAACGCACAGGACAGACACAGGTATTATGTAGGTATGTATTTGGAGGTTATGACAGGAAAAGCCCTGCATACATGGTATATTATCGTGAAACAGAGAATGTCCAAAAACACAGATTGGTGAAATTCACCAATAAAAGTGCAGTTGAGAGACAGACACAGACAGAGTCAGGCACAATTGATGATATTTTTGTTGGACAGAAGTTTAGGGTGTAAACACAGAGCATCATGAAAACACTCAAACAGTAGAGGAAGAAAATGGCCAGACTATTCATATTCCTAGAGAAGAAGAAGTCCAAGTTGGGGACCCCAAATATTGTGAGAGAGCCCAAACGATGCAAAAAGATGACAGTCAGGCCACTTGTTGCTCAAATAGGGAAAGAAGACCTCCAGAATATCTAAGAGACTACAAATGCAAAGTAGAGTGTGAGGGAGAGTTACCCTTTAGTGTTGACTATTGTTACAGGGTGACTTGTGGTGTAACACAAACATTCAGATAAGCCATGAAGTCAGCAGAATCAGAACAATGGATGGATGCTATGAGGGAAGAGCTAAACTCTTTCAAAGAGTTACCTTATGTCCACTTCCAAAGAGCAAAGAGACAGTGGGGGGTAAGTGGGTGTACACAGTTAAAAAAAGTGTAGATGGATCAAAGGTACACAAAGGTAAATATGTGGCAAAAGGCTACAGTCAAGTTCAAAGAGTAGATTACAGGGAAACATTTTCTCCAACAGCAGACATGACTTCAGTGCGTAGCTTGCTACATATGGCAGCACATTATGACTTGGAGTTGCATCAAATGGATGTCAAAATGGCATATTTACACGCACCTATTGACTGTGAGCTTTGCATAGAGCAACCAGAAGGTTTTCAGATAAGTTCTGAAAAAGGTGAGAAGCTTGTGTGCAAGCTACATAAGTCATTGTATGGACTAAAACCTCATTATAGTAGCTAGTGACAAGTACTCATTGAACGATGTAAAAGAAATGATGAAACCAGCAATATGAAATATGAAAGATCTTGACAGACTCAAACATTTCTTGGGTATTGATTTCACACAACAGGAAGGACAAGTCCGAATGAATCATAATAAATACATAGATATGATACTGGAAAGATTTGGCATGATTGAATGTAAACCAAGGAAAACACCATGTGAGCAAAAGCTAGACTTCAAAAGTAAAGGCGAACCGGTTAATTCACAACAATATCGTGAAATAGTAGGGATTCTGATATATGAGATGACAGGTACGAGACCTGATTTGAGTTGGGTTGTAAGTAAACTGTCACAATATTTGACAGAACCTAAGGATCAACATTTAATAACAGCAAAACATGTGTTGAGGTATCTGAAAGGCACCAGGGATCATGAACTATGCTATAAAAGGAGCAAGGATAGACTTCAGCTCATAGGATACAGTGATGCTGACTGGGCATCAGACCACAAAGACAGAAGGAGCACCACATGCTACTGCTTCAGTCTAAATGAGTAAGGACCTATTGGATCTTGGAAACCAAAAAAACAACAGACAGTAGCGTTGTCAACCTGTGAAGTGGAGTATATGGCTCTTACTGCAGCTACCCAACAGGGCCTGTACCTCATGCAACTGTTAAACGGCATGAACAGCAGTTGCCATTATGGGTCTGTGAAGATTCATGAGGACAGTCAAGGAGCCATTGCTCTATCAAAGAACCCAGTGAGCAGGCAGAGATGCAAACGCCTGCTCACTGGGTTCTTTTGATTAACTATGTTGCTATATATGATTTATTGACTGATTTATGATTTTCTTATTATGATGTTACGTCACTCATAAGACCGATTTATTGTTTCTTACTTATTGTCGTTATGAAGGATATATGTGTTAAATGTTTTAATCCTGTCAGTAACAAGATCATGTTGCACTTTGCTGAAGCTACACTCTGAACCAGACATAGAAACAGGAAGTGGTTTGGGGCTGCTGACTTTTTCTGGGTAAACAGGAAAGGCCAGAGAGGGGTCAGCAGTCTTAGTGTTGAACAGTTCCTGTTGCTATATGCCTATGCTCATGCAAACTAACCAAGTGTCTTATCTTTATATGGAGTTCTGTGCTAGAGTTCATCATAGCACAGAAACCGCACTGATTAAAGTCACCAACGATCTTCTTCTGGCTTCAGATAACGGACTTGTCTCTATACTAGTTCTGCTAGATCTTAGTGCTGCATTTGACACCATTGATCACAAAATATTATTATAGAGACTAGAACATGTAATTGGAATTAAAGGAACTGCACTAAATTGGTTTAAAACTTATCTATCAGATAGATTCCAATTTGTTCGTGTTAATGATGAATCTTCCACATACACAAAAGTTAGTTATGGAATTCCACAAGGCTCTGTGTTAGGACCAATACTCTTTACTCTATATAATTCTCCCCTTGTCAACATAATTAGAAAACACTCTGTAAATTTTCACTGCTACGCTGATGACACGCAGTTATATCTATCTATGAAACCTAATGAAACAAATCAATTAATCAAACTACAAGCATGTTTAAAAGACATAAGGGACTGGATGACGTATAATTTCCTTCTTCTAGACTCAGATAAAACTGAAGTTATTGTATTTGGGCCTAATAGTCTAAGAAACATGTTTTCTAACCACATTGCTACTTTAGATGACATAACTCTTGCCCCCAGTAGTACTGCAAGGAATCTCTGAGTCATTTTTGACCAGGATTTGTCATTTACCTCACACATAAAACAAATCTCTAGAACAGCCTTCTTCCACCTAAAAAACATTGACAAAATTAGGAGCATCCTGTCTCAAAGCGATGCTGAAAAACTGGTTCATGCATTCGTTACTTCTAGATTGGACTACTGTAATTCTCTATTTCCAAAAATAGAATGGGAGGCAGAGCCTTTAGCTATCAAGCTCCTCTCCTGTGGAACCAGCTCCCAGTCCAGATTCGGGAAGCAGACACCCTCTCTACTTTTAAGACTAGGCTCAAAACCTTCCTCTTTGATAAAGCTTATAGTTGGTTATAGTCATGCTGCTATAGGCTTAGACTGCTGGGGGACTCTGCACTGTGCCACTTCCTCTTCTCTTCATTCTCTCCTTTCACCCCACATCTATAATGTCACCACTGTATGACATTAACTCTGTGTCTTCTTTGTCCCGTAGTCGTCTTTCTCCCTCTCTGTCTCCCTCTCTCTGTCCCTGCCTTCAGGTGTCCCCGGATTTGGCGCTGTGTGTCCTCCAGTGCGCAGCTACTGGTCCTACTAACCTGCCCAATGTTTTGTTGCTGCTTTTGTTGCTCTGTTCTTTTCTCTCTCCACTTTCCACTCAGCCCAACCGGTCAAGGCAGATGTCCGTCCACCCTGAGCCTGGTTCTGCTGGAGGTTCCTTCCGTTAAAGGGAGTTTTTCCTCTCCACTGTTGCCTATGGCTGCTACAGGGGGATTTGTTGGTTTTTTTCTAAATGTCTGTATAGTCTTGACTTTATTATGTAAAGTCCCTTGAGATGACTTTGTTGTAAATTGGCGCTATATAAATAAAGTTGAATTGAATTGACTTATGACATTTTTGTCTAGAATTTTTTTTCTAATTTCGTCTCCCTTTAGCTTTCTGTGGTCAGTGTTCAGTGTGCTACAGCATGATACCAAACAGCACAGTGATTTTTCACCCTCTAAATTTGCAGAATGAATGATTACAAGTTTGAAGACACCCGTAATGCCAATCCCAGGACATGCTTCAGTTTTACATGTCCCTAGCATAACATTGTTTTTGTCTAAGCCAGTTTCATTAGTTTGCTTTTTCAAGCATTTTGAATTAATAGTTAATTTTCAGTAAATTTTCTTTTGCAAGTTTGAAGTCATTTAAGTGACCATTGTGGGTTTTTTCTTTAATAAATTCAGTTTTGTCAGCATATGTTGTTAACTCTTTGTTTGCGTTTCAGGAAGGGGCATTTGAACCTTTCCATCACAAATGAGTATGTATCGACCCAGAGTGAGAATCTCCTCAGTCGTAACTGGTCAGACATATGGTGCTGATGACACCATACTGAAACCAGTGAGCAATGTGAGATTGCCAGGAAAGGTCGAAATGACAAGAGAACCGCAAGAGGGTGACATCATCATTATCTTCTGTCCAATCATTTCGCGTGTTGGATCAGATGTGGGGAAAATGGCAGGTACTGTTTTTTTAATTCTAACCTGTTCCTGTTCTGTGCAGCAACAGGGTTCATATCAGTCTATGTTCACTTTAAGTACTTCATTGACTGGAATAAAAAATACTGCAGTTGATTGAAATATGAAGTTATTTAACAGCAGCTCAACTCCACAACTAAAGGTTTTCTTGGTTCCTGGGGCCTGAATTCACAAAGTGAGTGCAGCCTATTCAGGCTTTCTTGAGGTTTTCTGGTGTAATGGTTGTCGTAACTAGATACTGTAACTATAGGACCCAAAAGCAGAAGCAGGGAGGCGCCAAAAGTGTAGAAGGTTTATTAACACTCGTACTACTGATACTGTAATAACTCAATGGGAGACACTTGGACTAACAAAAAACACTCTTAAAGAGAAAGTAACACTGTGATCGAATAATCACTCAAAGTGTGGAGCCTAACACAGAAAGTCAGAGGACGAGGAGAATAACAAAGCTACTAGAACGATCAACAGACTCATGAACAGTATCAAATGCTGGAGAAAATGCTGAACAAGATTTAGGGAGTTGCACCAGAACATATCATGACACACCAGCAACCCCAAAACTATACACAAGCCCTTAAATACAAACATGCAGGGGTGATGAAGATGATGATGATGATGATGAAAGGCTGAAAATGGTGAGTGCACTGGTAACCAGCTGAGGAGGGGAGGAGTGCTGCATTGATCCACAAACAGACAAATGAATGTCTATATAAAAAATAAGGGCAGTAAAAAAGTAAAACAAAAACCATCTAACTTATAACATCTGGCTTTACTGTAAAAAACACACTTTTCTTTTTGTATCATCAGGACAGAAACCTGCTATTTTAGTGCTGATGCATCACACCCGAGATGTCGACTATTCAACCAGTGGAAGAAAATAGTCAGAAAAGAATACAAATGTAAAGCTGGATGTTCATGTTCTCGCCACGAGACTCATCCAGGATTACTGGACTGTCAACAAAATAAAGAAGCTATCAGAGAAATAAAAAAGGAGTTATACAAGCACACCAGATGGAGTTTATAATAATGGTTCTGATGCCTGGAGGTAAAGAAACAAACTATATTCAAAAGTAAAGAAAAGCAGAAAGATTGGAGTAAAATCATTATTACAGATGTGTCTTTAAGCTCCTCTACTGCTGTAATAACAGAATGTTGTTAAACTGTCTGCTGCATAAAGCTTTACCTTGTTAGCATCAGTCTGTCTGAGTGAACAAGAGGAAATATGATAGTTTATCTGTCATCTAGTTTGTTTCTTTCACAAAATCAAAATAACAATAGTAATACTTTGATTTAAATTCAATTTTAGCATCAGTAGTATTGTTAGTCTTTAACCCAAAACCTACAGCTCCAGTTTTTGTGAAATAATCCCTTAAAAGTTATCAGATATGAGATGTATGGAATATTATAATTTAACTTTAATATAATTTGGACAAAATAAAAAGGGTTTCAAATGTTTAGTGAACAAATTTTTTCTCTTTTTGTTCTACATTTTACTAAAGTACATTTATTCACATCTGTTGATGCATGCACAGAATACTTAGCAGGCTTCATATTATCATGTACAAGATCATAGTGATTATGCTGTGGTAAGCAACTAAAAGGGTCAAGAGGCTGTTTTGATATGTAGTGAAAAATTTCCAACCTTGGGCTAACATACACTAACATTAGCAGTTTATTAGGATGTAGTCTCTGATGTGAAGTGAAAGGAAATTGATAAAAACAATTTACAAATAAATATCTAAAATGTATGACATGCATTTGTATTCACCCTCCCTGAGTTAATACTGTGTAGATCCACCTTTTGCTGTAATTATAGCTGCCAAGTCTTTTTGGGGTGTGTCTACCAGCGTTGCACATCTAGAGAGGTCTACCAGCGTTGCACATCTAGAGAGGAATATTTTTGCCCATTCTTGTTTGCAAAATAGCTGAAGTCAGATTGGATGGAAAGCATCTGTAAACAGCTGTTTTCAAGTCTTGCTACATCCATCTACCAATTAACTCTGACTAGCTTCCCTGTCCCTGCTGAAGAAAAATGTCATGATGCTGCCACCATCGTGTTTCACGGTGGGGATGGTGTGTTCAGGGTGATGTGCAGTGTTAGGTTGCTAACACACATAGCATTTAGCATTTAGGTCAAAAAGTTTAATTTTGGTCTTATCTCACCAGAGTATCTTCTTCCACTTGTTCGCTGCATCCCCCAGATGGCTTGTTGCAAACTGTAAATGGAACTTCTTATGGCTTTCTTTCAACAATGACTTCCCACTCTTCTATAAGTCGAGTGCACGACTAACAGTTGTCTTGTGGACAGATTCTCCCACCTGAGCTGTGAATATCTGCAGCTCCTTCTAATTTCTCATGGGCCTCTTGGCTGCTTCTTTGATTAATGGTCTCCTCGCCCGGCCTGTCAGTTTAGGTGGACGACCATGTCCCCCCCGAGACACCCTGAATGCTGTCGGGATATCTGAAAAGAAGGTGAGAAGACTCTACAGACAGAAAACTGCAGGCCCAGATAAGGTCACCCCTCCTGTCTGAAGGACTGTGCTGACCAACTGGATCAAATCTTTACCAGAATCATCAACAGATAAGTGGAGGTGTGTACAATCCCAACGACTGTCAAATATTCAACCATAATTCCAGCAGTTACGAAAGCTAATATCACAGGGCTAAATTATTACAGGCCAATCCCTTTGATGACAGTGGTTATGAAAGCGTTTGAATGACTAGTACTGAACCACCTGAAAAACATCACAGGGCGCCTGCTAGACTCCCTACAGTTTGCCTACACGGTAAACAGGTCAGTAATGACATAGTTAACATAGAACTGCATTACATCCTCGAGCACCTCAACAGCCCTGGGACACACAAACGGCGTGTGTTTGTGTATTTCAGCAACACTACCGCACCAGAAATTTTGTTCTTCATACTTTCCCAGCTCTCTGTATCTCTGTGTCCTCAAGCGACCTGACTGTCAACATCCTAAATTTTGCAGATGACTCAACTGTTATTGGCCTCATCTGAGATGAGGATGAGACACCATACTGTTGCGAGGTTGATCAGCTGGTGCTGTGGTGCAGGCGAAACAACCGGGAGCTGAACATTCTCAAGACTGAAGAGATGATCTCATATGACTTAACTTGGTAGAACAACATTGACTCTGTTCTCATAAAAGCTCAGCAACTGATGTATTTCTGGCTTAGTGTACAGGAACATTTGTGCCGAATACAGGCTGGAAGTCCCAAAGTCAATAGGGGACACACCTCCAAAGGTGGTTGAGAATTCAATTCAATTCAATTCAATTCAACTTTATTTATATAGCGCCAATTTACAACAAGGTCATCTCAGGGCACTTTACATAATAAAGTCAAGACTATACAAACAGGTAGAGAAAACCCAACAAATCCCCCTTGAGCAAGCCATAGGCAACAGTGGAGAGGAAAAACTCCCTTTAACGGAAGAAACCTCCAGCAGAACCAGGCTCAGGGAGGACGGACATCTGCCTTGACCGGTTGGGCAGAGTGGAAAGTGGAGAGAGAAAAGAACAGAGCAACAAAAGCAACAACAAAACATTGAGCAGGTTAATAGGACCAGTAGCTGCACACTGGAGGACACACAGCGCCAAATCCGGGGACACCTGTGGACAGGGGAGAGAGAGGGGAAAGAGAGGGGAGAGAGACGACTACGGGACAAAGAAGACACAGAGTTAATGTCATACAGTGGTGACAATATAGATGTGGGGTGAGAGGAGAGAATGAAGAGAAGAGGAAGTGGCACAGTGCAGAGTCCCCAGCAGTCTAAGCCTATAGCAGCATGACTATAACCAACTATAAGCTTTATCAAAAGGAAGGTTTTGAGCCTAGTCTTAAAAACAGGGAGGGCGTCTGCTTCCCGAATCTGAACTGGGAGCTGGTTCCACAGGAGAGGAGCTTGATAGCTAAAGGCTCTGCCTCCCATTCTATTTTTGGAAATTCTGGGAACCACAAGTAGGCCTGCATTTTGGGACCGAAGTGGTCTAGTAGGATGATATGGTACTAAGAGATCTTTTAAATATGATGGGGCTTGGCGTTTAAAGCTTTATAGGTAAGAAGAAGGGTTTTAAATTCTATTCTGCATTTAATTGGAAGCCAATGGAGAGAAGCTAATGAAGGTGAAATATGATCTCTCTTACCAATCCCAGTCAGTAATCTTGCTGCAGCATTTTGGATTAATTGGAGGCTTTTTAGAGAGTTACTGGGGCAGAAAAGTAGAGAATTACAATAGTCCAATCTAGAAGTAACAAATGCATGAACCAATTTTCAGCATCGCTTTGGGACAGGATGCTCCTAATTTTGGCAATGTTCCGTAGGTGGAAGAAGGCTGTTCTAGAGATTTGCTTTATCTGTGAGGTAAATGACAAATCCTGGTCAAAAATGACTCCAAGATTCCTTGCAGTACTACTGGGGCAAGAGTTATGTCGTCTAAAGTAGCGATATGGTTAGAAAACATGTCTCTTAGACTATTAGGCCCAAATACAATAACTTCAGTTTTATCTGAGTTTAGAAGAAGAAAATTATACGTCATCCAGTCCCTTATATCATTAAGACATGCTTGTAGTTTGAGTAATTTATTTGTTTCATCAGGTTTCATAGATAGATATAACTGCGTGTCATCAGCGTAGCAGTGAAAATTTACAGAGTGTTTTCTAATAATGTTGCCAAGGGGAGACATATATAGAGTAAAGAGTATTGGTCCTAATACAGAGCCTTGTGGAATTCCATAACTAACTTTTGTGTATGTCGAAGATTCATCATTAACGTGAGTAAATTGGAATCTATCTGATAGATACGATTTAAACCAATTTAGTGCTGTTCCTTTAATTCCAATTACATGTTCTAGTCTCTGTAATAATATTCTGTGATCAATGGTGTCAAATGCAGCACTAAGATCTAGCAGAACTAGTATAGAGACAAGTCCGTTATCTGAAGCCAGAAGAAGATCATTGGTGACTTTAATCAGTGCGGTTTCTGTGCTATGATGAACTCTAAATCCTGACTGAAATTCTTCAAACAAGTCGTTTTCTGCGCAGGTGGTCACATAATTGCTTTACAACTACTTTTTCAAGTATTTTAGAAATAAAAGGGAGATTGGATATTGGTCTGTAATTGGCCAAGACATCTGGATCCAGACTTGGTTTTTAAGTAGAGGTTTGATTACAGCTATCTTATAAGCCTTTGGTACATATCCTGTTTGTAAGGATAGATTAATGATATCTAATATGAACGTGTCTAATAAGGGTAGAGCATCTTTGAGCAGTCTAACTGGAATAGGGTCTAGCAGACATGTTGTTGGTTTAGATGCCATAATAGTTGAAGTTAACTCAGCAAGGTCTATGGGCACAAAGCAGTCTAAAAGGGACTGAGGACTTACTGATGATTCTAATTCTGTTGTATTTGTGGGGAGGGTCTGGTGAATTTTATTTCTAATAGCTATGATTTTGTTTGTGAAGAAGGTCATGAAGTCATTGCTACATAGCGTTGAGGGAATACTAGTCTCAACTGAACTATGGCTCTTAGTCAGCCTGGCTACAGTGCTGAAAAGAAACCGGGGTTGTTCTTGTTTTGCTCTATTAGTGATGAATAATAAGCTGTTCTGGCTTTACGGAGTGCTAATTTGTATAAGTATAAAGTCTTTTTCCAGGCTAGGCGGGATTCTTGTGAATGAGTGGAACGCCACTTCCTTTCTAGTCTTCGTGACGCCTGCTTTAAATTGCGGGTGTCGAGCTATACCATGGAGATCGCCTATTCAGAATTACTGCCTTCTTTTTAGAGGGGCAACACTATCAAGTATGGAACATAAAGATGCTGCATAATTATCAGTAAGGTAATCAACTTGTACAGGAGTACAGTTAATGAGGCTACTCTCAGTTATATCAGTACATGTTGAAGTAAATGATGAAGGGATCATTTCCTTAAATTTGTTCACAGTGTTTTCAGATAAACACCTACTGAAGCAAAACTTCTTTCTAGCTGCCGTGTAGTCTAATAAACTAAATTCAAATGTTATTAGGAAATGGTCAGAGAGAACAGAATTATGAGGAAATACTGTTAGTTTATCAATTTCAATACCGTATGCAAGGACAAGGTCTAGGGTGTGACTAAAACAGTGAGTGGGTTCATTTACAATTTGAGAGAAACCAATTGAATGTAATAATGAAGTAAATGCTGTGTTGAGGGAGTTACTGTCAGCATCTACATGAATGTTAAAATCGCCCACTATGACGACTTTATCTGCACTAAGCACTAAGTCGGCTAGAAAATCAGAGAATTCAGTCAAAAATTCAGAATAGGACTGGAGGACGATACACAATAACAAATAGAAGTGGATTTTGAGTTTTCCAACTTGGGTGTGAAAGTCTCAGAGTAAGACTCTCAAATGAGTTATAACTATGTTTAGGTCTAGGGTTTATCGGTAAGCTTGAGTGATAAATTGCTGCTACTCCTCCACCTCGGCCTGAGCTTCTAGGAACATGATAGTTAATATGACTTGGGGGTTGACTCATTTAAACTAACATATTCTTCCTTCTGCAACCAGGTTTCGGTGAGACAAAATAAATCGAATTGATGATCACTTATCAAGTCATTTACTAACAGAGATTTAGATGAGAGAGATCTGATATTTAATAATCCACATTTAAGTGTTTTAGTTTTTTGTTCAGTAAGAGGAGCAGTCCTGATTTTTATTAAGTTATTATGATTAACTCCTCTTGTGATCATTTTTAGTTTGTAAAATTTAGTTAATCGGGAACAGACACAGTTTCTATAGGAATGTGGGAGTTGTGGGGGTAACGGCGGTAAGGATACTGCAGAGAGGCGTGTAGGACTGGATCTCTGCGTCCTAGGCTCAACTCTGGATTGTCAATCTTTTGGTTGTCTAATAAAATCAGCCATATTTTTGATAAGAGAGAGGCACCGCCCAAAGTAGGATGGATGCCGTCTCTCCTAATAAAGCCTAGGTTTTCCCCAAAAACTTTTCCAATTGTCTATGTAGCCCACATCGTTTGCTGGACACCACCTAGACAGCCAGCGGTTGAATGACGACATGCGGCTATACATGTCGTCACTGATCAGATTTGGCAGGGGTCCAGAGAAAACTACGGAGTCCGACATTGTCTTTGCAAAGTAGAATGACAGAATGACAGAGCTAAGATCCTGTGGGACTTCCAAATACAAACTGACAAACGGGTAATGGCCAACCTGGACATAGTAGTTGTGGACAAACGGGAGAATAAGGCTGTGGTGGTAGATGGAGCAATTTCAAGCAATAGCAACATCAGGAGAAAGGACCACAAGAAGCCCGAGAAATTGTATACATTTTTTATTTTATATGTTTCAGTTTTGTGAGAGAGTGCAGTATAATACATGAAACACTACATTAACATCAGACCAAAAAAAAATACTAGTATCAGTGTTAGTGGACCCAGAAAAGAGTACAGGAAGCGAGTGAATGGAAAGGCAGTTTGACAATAAGCGAAATGTATGCAGAAATGAGAAGGTGAGCAGGATGAATGGGTTCAAGCTGCAGAGGAGATGTAAGTAATGACTAGGATTCAGGGAAATAACAACAGTAACAGAAGGCTTATTGAGAAAATGACAAGCAGGAATTCTCTGCAGAATGGTTTGGAAGGAAGCAAGAGCAGCACAGAAAACTAAAAGTGACTGTAAAAGGCAAAAACACAATATGAAAAGAACACAAAATAACAAAGTATCAAGTAAAAGTTTCCAAAAGGGAAAAGCCATATAATTAAGAAGCATCAGAAAATACAAATTTTCAAACAAACAAATGAAGCATCCATTTCTGTGTGATAAAAACCTTGACCTGAGCTACATTCTTCTACCTTGAGGTAAAAGTGTTTCCTTAACCTCCCCAAAGATAAAGAAACAGAAAACCTTTGTTCCTCTACACCTCCCCACATCTGTTCCCAAGGTTCACAGACAGAATCCACATCTCTGATTGGCACCCCAGCCATTAACGCTAATCTGTGAAGAACCATCCTTGGAAGGATCCCTTTTAAATCACACTTGTAAATCTCCCTTATCAGACTCAACCAGCAGACCTAAAGGACACAGAGGGAATGGAATGTAAGAACTTCTTTTGGACTTCTAACCTTAGAATATGGATATTCCGAATTTCCGATGCGCATGTGATGTACACCACCATGTTCAGGAGAAATTATGCAACAGTTTGGTGTAACTCTGGTTATGGTAGGCCGAAAATTCCCATAGTTGCAAATTAGAAAGTTTTAATTCAGAATGACGGGAGAGAGTAACACGGCACAACATTGCCATCCTCGGGTGGAAATTATAAGTGCATCCCGAAGGTACTTAGAAATTTCTATAGAAAGAAATTAAACAGCATTTATTTGCTTTCTGAAAGTTTAAACACAATGTCATATTCTTCTATGTAACATGTATATTACACATACATGTTACATATTCATGCATGCCTTGTATACAGCTGCTTAGTTATGTAAACATTATGCTGTTATATTAATCCGCTACGATGTCCAGATAATGCATGACTGAATTCCTAATTGTTGTTGAGTGTTCTTACTGTGTATTAATAGGTATTAGACAAAGCTAAATTTCCATGTAATAATCACTGGATTCCATCTATTCATCTAATCAGAACTCTCACATGTATGTCAAAATGAGACACTAACTATTATACACAACAACCATGTTGCTTTAAGCATTTTAACCTCCATAGGAGTTTGCAGAGTACAACAATTGTAATATGTTGCTTTGTTTTATAGTAGGAGATTTTGGGCCTGATGAAAAGAGAAATCTATACTTGATTTTGTGTGATTAAACCGAACAAAGGATTTAATCTAGAGGAGGGACTAGCTCTGCCCTCTGCGGTAAATTTGAACCTCATAATCTAAGATATTTACATTTAGCAGACGCTTTTATCCAAAGTGACTTACAGAGTAATTTGGTACATACATAGACAGTGGTGATGGCTGCCACACAGGGTGCTCATCACCACTGGGAGCAACTGGGGGTACAGTGTCTTGCCCAAGGACACTTTGACATGTAGCAAGCAGGGATCAAACCACTGACTCTCTAGTCCATTGATGACTTGCCTTACCACCTGAGCTACAGCCGCCAGAAGATATAAAATTAAGTTAAAATTCCTTTGTTAGAGTTCCCGCAGAAGTCGCGCAGAGTTCCACTGTTCGAGCTTTTAAACAACTTCAGAATTCCATCCTGAAGAAGAAATGTGCATCAGCTAATTTAACTTAGCTGAAGTTGTTAAAATTACTTTTTGTCGTTAATTCTCTCGTCTGTAACTTTTCAACAACTTTTAAACATACACGTCTTTCAGCATCTTCGGCTTCACACAGCCCTGTTTTGGACCGGACAACCAGCGCCTCTGTAAGTCGGCTAAGCCACCAGCAGAACCAGACCACGTTACTTGATCTTGCCATCTGACCAGGTGAACGCTCCTGTGGGCCGGGGAAATCTTTGCAGCCACAGCGGATCCTCGCTCTGATAACTCGCCTGTTAACAGAACCAAGACGGTCCGTCCTGCTCTACAAAAGAACCGGCTCCAATTGACGCCTAACTTGGCAGAACAACCTGCAGCAGCTCCCAGGCAAGACACGAATATATCTGTCTATTTTATGGAAAGTCTGGCGTCTGTACAGCCGATAAACCAATGGAGCCTTTATGAAGTTTATTTCTAGAGTTTCTAAAATATAATTTCTGTTACTTAGAGGTGAATAATGACTAGACTCCTTTCTCGAGCCCAAATTCATCACACACACTTGCATACCTGCTCAATTTATCCGTTTACTTAGAATTGGTTATTTCATGTTTTGTTGTCTATTTATTTATTCCATTCATTCCATATACATACTCATAGGTATCTATATTCATTGCAGTTGTAGGTTAATAAATAATTGAAAAGAACTGGTTCTGTGTTTGTCTTTCTTCAGAGAAACAGACAAAGTCACTGAAACAGTAAAGACCTCATGACAGAGACTGATCTTTAGATCTTTAGATCTTTAGATTCTATTGTTTACTTAATTCTATTGTTACTGTGGACCATCGGCGGTTCAGATAATATTTTAAACATAGCTTGGTTCAGTTTATAGACCTGGTGCCCCCATTTTGAGGAAATTAATGCTTTTGTATTAATATCAAATTACCCAAGTCACATTAGATTGCTACACAAAGTATCAACTAAAAGTGTCTGCAACAGGGGAAACCAGTGAGGCTAATCAGACATATTGGAGGGAAGAGACACAAAGGAAAAAACAGAGAGACAGGAAAACAGATCAAATTCACAGCTGTGACAATTTGGTAGGCTCCAAAATTAATTATATTCGGTATTTAAAAATCCACAAAATATACCAGAGGGATTGCAAAAGTATGACCAACGTTGCTTTGCCCAGTGTGACAACAGACCCTGGTCCAGTACCTGAATATGCCTGGTAGCTCAAGATTTTACAAATACCTTTATTTAATTTAAAAAGACCAGTTGAGATAGTGTAATCTCTTTTTCATTAGTGACCTGGCCAAGAAGGCTGCAAGTTTAAAAAGGAATGTTGATCGCAGAATTATTAAGACAAAAATACAGGACAATAAAATAAAACAAAGTCTAAAGACAAAACATCAAGCACAAAACAAAACAAAATAAAATAGAAACAATCACTAAAAACAGGAGCAGTATGTGGCGGTGATGTTCTCTGTAATAAGAGTCCGTTATAAATGTCAATGCAGAATAATACAGAGGGTCAAGTTTAGCCAGAACGGAAGTGCAGACAAAACCATAGAGCATAAAGCTGCGACTGAAACAAACTAATAACCAAACATCTACGAGCAGAAAGGAAAACAAGTGTGAATTGAAGTTTTTTGCATAATGATTCAATGTGGTAATAAAGATTGAGATTTCTATCCAGCCAAAAGCCGAGATACTTTTATGAATCTACATACTCAATATAAATACTATTTATGGTTTTAATGAAGATGGATTGTGTTTAAGATTGACTTGTTGAGCCTTAGACTGGAGAAAGTACCAGTGCTTTGAAGGACTTCCTGTCTGGTTCCGGTTCCGAAAGTATCACATTCGAAGGAGCCAAACCACTGCAGACCCGATGCCTTAGCCTCCCACCTCATGAAGGCTATGGAGAGGATCATCCTCGGCTCCCTCCGCACTCAGGTGAGCTTAGCACTGAACTCGCTGCAGTCGCCTATCGACCTGGCATCAGGGTGGACGATGCCATCATCTACCTGCAGCACCGGGCCTTGTCTCACCTGGAGTCTGGACTGAGGCAATGTGTTCCATGAAGCTCAGTTGGTCGTCGATGATATCCCCCAGATTTCTAGCCAACTTAGCAGGGACAATCACTGCAGATCCGGTGTTGATGCTGATGCTGTGTTGTGTCGAAGGTCTGGCTGGGAAGACAAGAACTGCAGTCTTGGACATGTTAAGCTGAAGATGTCTTTCTCTTATCCAAGCAGAGATGTCAGAAAGAGGCAGAGCTGTGTGTCATCCGCATAACAGTGATAGGAAAAGCCATGTGAATGGATGATAGAGCCCAGGGAAGAAGTATAGATGGAAAGAAGAGGACCAAGGACAGAGCCCTGCAGTACACCAGTGTAGAGGTTATGAGAGTTAGAATCACACACCTGCTAGGATACTTTGAAAGTTCGTCCAAACAAGTAAGACCGAAGCCAGGCTGGAGCTGGTCTAGAGATGCCAAAGTTAGAGACCCCAGTCAAGAGGATTTGATGGTTCACATTGTCAAAGTTTGCAGATAGGTCTAGTAGAGTTAAGAAAGAAGAATTACCTGCAGCTTTTGCAGCCCGTAGGGATTTCACATCAAGAGTGCCATCTGTATAGAGTGACCACTCGTAAAGCCAGACTGGTTGACATCGAGGAGGTTGTTCTAGGAAAGAAAGTCTGAGAGTTGAGGAAAGAAAGTCTGAGAGTTGAGGAAAGAAAGTCTGAGAGTGGTGTCTCTCATCTGTCCCTCTTTGTTCTAGACCTCCCCACAAACATTTAAATACTGCAATCCTGACATCCTATGCACCAGCCTTCAGATCATCATCATAGTCCACATCATTTCACAATTCCTCTTTACCAATACTTTTGTCTGCCAAGGCAACCAACAATTCTGATGTATAATCTCTCAAAAAACAAAAAGCACAGCAGAGATTAGTCAATAGAGGGGAAAAACACCTCCAAAATAAACCACCAGTTGTATAAAGTAGTGGCATCAATTAGTCACTATAATCAGTGTTATAAACAAACCAGATTTCCAGCCCAAAAGTTGCAAAACAACCTTGAGTGCTATGAAAACACAGCAACATTGAGAAACTAAAGAAATATCACAAAGTGAGAAAACCGCGTTACAAAGTAACACACAATCATAAATACAAGGCAATGCCATCAGATAAGCAAAAAAATTAATAAATAATCAGATGAGCCCTCACATATGTTATGGTCTTAATGCAACCCTGGCTCAGAGGAAGACAACATATAAGACACCATAACGCTGATGAAATTCCAAAAAATTTACTAACAGAAGAAGAAGGTTAACAGGAGCCCCAGCCAAAAGAAACTAAACAGAGGGGAAACCCTGAACCCTGACATTTTGTCACGTTACAACCACACGTTTATATGATATAGTGGTACACAATTGTGAAGTGGAAGGAAAATTATTAATATTTATTACAAATAATGTTGAAGATGAACCTCCACCCCAGTCTCAAGTCTTCTACAGACTCTAACAGGTTTTCTTCCACGATTGTCCTGTATTTCGCTCCATCCATCTTCCCATCAACTCTGACCAGCTTCCGTCTCCCTGTTGAAAAAAAGCCTCCCCACAACTTGATGCTGCCACTAGCATGTTTCACTGTGGGGATGGTGTGTTCAGGGTGATGTGCAGTGTTAGGATTCCACCGAACATAGCATTTTGCATTTAGGCCAGAATGTTCAGTTTTGGTCTCGTCTTACCAGAGAACCTTATTCCACGTTTGCTGTGTCCCCCATATGGCTTGTCCCAAACTGCAAACAGGACTTGTTATGGCTTTTCTTTCAACAATAATTCTCTTCTCTTCTTGCCACTCTTCCATAAAGACCAGATTTGTGGTGCATGACTAATAGTTGTCTTAGTTTATTATTATTAATTTGTTAATTACCCACAAACATAAAGCAGCACTGGTCCACAAAAAGGATTGGGCAGTCATCCATGGAACACAGGGTCAGTGGCTCAGTTCCTGCTTGCTACATGACAAAGGGTCCTTGGGTAAGATACTGAACCCCTAGCTGCTCCCAGTGGGCCAGATGAGGGTATGTGTGTACAGAATTACTCTGTAAGTAGCTTTGGATAAAAGCATCTGCCAAATGAGGAAAAGAAAGTCAAGTACTTTGTAAATCATTTACTTAAGTAGAAATGTCAGTGGATACTTTTACTTTTGCTACATTTTTGTACATGTGTTTGCATATGTATACTGTTGCTTTATTG